>JAAEAF010011444.1:0-16320 GCA_011037195.1 Triatoma infestans
TTGAGTCCAAAAAAGTGGTTTTTAGCAAATGGTCTCTGTGTGTGTGGTGTGTGTGTGTGTGTATGCATGTGTGTGATTAGCATAGCTCAAAAACGAAAAACCGTAGAAAGTTGAAACTTGATATTCGGTTTAGATATCACCATGGGATCTGACAGTACGTTATCTGTTAAAATTCCTCAACCGGAAGTACCCCTTTACAGAATGGTTATTTTTTTCATTTTTTGCGTTTTCTCAAAAAGAGCGCCATGATTTTTCTGTAAAGTTGATATATCAACTGCAACTTTTATTTGAAACATTTCTTCAGGAAAATTAATTTAAGAGCACTTTTGCGGGAGGAGGTGGGGTTATGGTTACCTCTAAAGTGTTATTTTAGATGATTACACACACAATTCTATCATTTAAATAATATTATTAGAATTAAATAAGTTGGTGATATTCCGAGTTTGAAGGAAAACCGGATGACTGAAAGTCCATTTTTGCTGAAAACTATTTTTTTTTTCAGTTTTCTGCTATTTTCTCTAAAACGGTTGCAACGATTTTCTATAAACTAAGAATGTGAACTATAGACATAAAGAGCTAAACTTTTATTTGTAACATTTCTCTGGGTAAGGTTATTTAAGGGGGAATTTTTGGGGGGGACGGGTGGGTAGGGTTATATTCTTCTCTAAAGGGCTATCTTAAGTTAATTATACATATCTACCATCCAAACAAAATTAATTAGAAATAAATAGATTGACAAAATGACAAGTTTTAAGAAAATTAGTAAACCGGATGTACGTTTTTACTGAACAGTTTTTTTTCCTTTTTTGCGATTTTTCCCCATAAATACACTGAGGAATTTCATTAAATTTGTTTTACTAACTATAAAATTTATCAATTAAAATTTTTGTAAACTGTAGCAAGTCATAGTTGTGTGAGCGTTTCATACCAGATTTTTTTTATTATTTTTTTTTGACATCGAAACTGGTTAAAACCAAAATGCTACGACGGTTAAAAATCATCATAGAGATTATTAATTTATTAGTATTACATTTTCTTTATTTTTGCATATATATAACTTGCTCACATGGTCTTAAGATTAAGAAAACGTGAGATATGTCTTACATAATAATTTACAAATAAGAGTTTTTAAAAATGTAAATACCTAGTACTAAAAATAAATATTACTAATAAGATGGGATTTGTGTGTATTTATACGAAGTAAATACTATATTGACGTTATTTATTATACAAAAATATTTTTATTACTACCATTAAATTAGTAAATGATTAAATTATTAATTAGCATAATTAACTATATTTCAGTATAAGTAATCAAAAATATATAAATTGCATAATTTTAAATTGTATTTAAATGAATGTAATACAAAAGTGGATTGTGCAGAATAAAGATCTATTAAAAAAATAAAAATAAATTAAAAAAGAAGTAATTATAGTTATAAAAGCAATTCGAATTGAAAATTTATTTTCTAATATATTAATTAAAAAACAAATCTTATCGGATTCTTAACAAAGAAATAACTAAAACTTAGTAACCAATATGGTACAATATTAAATTAGTAATGACGTAATACAGGGCCGAAAAAAAAACATATTATCTAGGCATTTTTTTTTTATTTATTTCAAACATGTGTTGATATAAAAAAAAAAAAAAAAATATAGAAGCTAAAACTAAATGATACAACCTTGAAAGCAATGAAGTAACCAATTTCCTGCTGCTCCACTATACACACAGACAAACTGCACAATCCAACGCATGTAGATACAAGAGCATTTCCTGTTTATTATTCCATATGGTTTCTGAGTTTTTATTATATTTCACTTGTATTGAAATTATTTTTATGTACATTTTTTTGCAATTATTATATTTTTGTTTATTTCCCATAGATAAAAAAAACCTATCCTATAAAATAAACAAATTTAAAATTAACAAAGTTGATAATTAATATTACCTTCAAGCACCAATTTAGATGAGAAATGTGTTTATTGCTTTCTAATGTGTTTATGTTTATTGTCAATAAAACAAGATGTAAAGTTTTACTTTATTTACTATCCCTCCCTTCTAATAGCAATTACTATTTCTATTTACTCAGATATCCAATTTACTTGAGTAATCACTAACCAAATTAAGTTTACAGATAAATGTATTAGCATTGTATAGATAACAGTTATAATCCATCAGTTTGATAATATGTTTATTGCGATTGAGAAATATAAGTTAAGGATAGATGCGTATGAAACACTCACACGACTTTCTGTTAGTAATATTCTCCTATTTTATTTTAAAGTCTGATTTTTATAAACATTTATACCTTTAATTACCAGCAGTGGTAAGAAGCGTACATTATGCCGATGTTCCATTATTACCCCCCACTGGCTTCCTATTTTCTTACCATCCTGCTATATCCTAGGTTACCCTATCCTGTCTCTTTATCCGGTTCAATCCGACGGTGTTTTGCGACCCGGAGCCTACTTCCGGGGTAGTAACGGAGCCTCTGGGATACCAAGCGCCCTCCCACAGCAAGTAGCCTTATCCGGTCATTGCGGGACTCTTACCGGGTGGACCTCACTGCCCCAGCTACCGTGAGAACACATGGAGCAGCACATTTTAATTTTAAATCAAGGACCTTCGGATGAGCAGGCTGATCCCCCACTTCCGAGGCCACCACACAACTCCCCGAGGATCCCTAAGGGTGTCACCCCTAGATGAGGTTGACGACATGTCAGACATGGAAATTCTTGTAGCCTGTCTCTCAGGCGCGTCCGATAGGCGGGTACAAAGGTTAGTCGGACAGGGCATTGAACTGGTAGTCGCAGGACGATCCGTTATCACAGAGAACTTCGTCCGACAACTAAATGAAAGGGCTCAGGCCGAAAAGAGGTCGCGTTCGGAGGAAGGCACCCGGAAAGCATCGCGACCTGCGAAGAGGGCGAAGCCCCTTACCTATGGAGAGGCTTTGTCCTCGGAGAGGGACGCGATTGCCGCGGCCGACTACCCGGACACGCAGTTGGAGCCGGAGAGGCTTAAAGCCATCCAATAATCCCTGCTTGCCACCATGGCGGCCTCTATGGAAGACCGTGAGGTGCGTTTTCTTAAACGCACTCACAAATTAGGGTATCTCCTACTTACTTATGCAGACAAGGAAAGTGCGTCCTGGGTGACGGAGGTCGTCCCCTCGCTGCGGCCCCGGGAAGGCGTTGTCCTCAGGGTCCTAGTGGGGATGTGATCCTAAAGCCGTGATGGGCTCGGTTTTTGTGCTTGCAAGTGCGCCGGCCTGGCGAGGACCAGGTTTCTTCAATTTGGGACAGGCAGTCCTGAAACTATGAGCTTCATGATGGAAGGGCTCTCAGCTTTGCTAGTCCTGATTAGGAGGGCGAAGCTGGGGGATGTGCTATAATTTTAGGGGATCTACAATAGACCTCGTATTGTAGGGCGCAGTGGAATGAGCCCCTCCCGGCCGCCGCCGCCGCCGCTTTTATTCTATTTTACTCAGATATCCAATTTACTTGAGATAATCACTAACCAAATTAAGGTTTACAGATGAACCTATTAACATTCAATCAGTTTGACCCTGATAATATGTTTAACGCGATTGGGAAACATAAATTAAAAGGATAAATGCGTATGAAACGACTCACACGACTTTCTGTTTCCGTAATATTCTTCTGTTTTATTTTAACGTTAGACTTTTATAGAACCACGCTAAAAGCAATTCTTTCGGGAAAATTATTTTAAATAAATAATAATACGTTTTTATATAAAATATGTACGTATACAAGTTTAAGGCCATCTTTTGAACCGTTTCGAGTAAATTGCGCAAAACTAAATAAACCTTTCTGTAAAGCACCATTTCCAGAATAACCTATTTGTTTCAACTTATGATTTTTTTCAAACATATTTAATCTCTTTATTACATTATTTATTTAGAACCATACGGTTTTAGAGTAAGAGGAAGTATTGCGATCATGTCAAATTTTCGAAATTGAGTTTTCACCGGAAATACATATTTTGACGTTGCCTAGCAACAAAACAATTTTTTTCTAATGGTCTTACTTTTATGTGTGTGTGAACAAAATATCTCAAAAACGAAAACAGGAAGTTCAAACTTGGTAATCTTTTTGGTACTAACACCACAACTCAGCAAAATCCATTAACCGGAAGTGCGGACTTTATGAATTTATTTTTTTCAAAATGGCTTTAATGATTTTCATTTCAAACTTCGTATACTATTTACAAATATAAATGCCCTATCACTTTTATTAGGAACATTTTCCTGAGAATAATTGATTTTTTTTGGAGGATTTTCTGTGGGAACACTAGCATTAAGCATTCCTCTAAAGTACTACGGCAGTACCATGTATATATTATTATTTAAAGAAATAATGATAGATTGCCAAATTTGAATGAAATCTGTTAATCAAAAGTGCAATTTGACAAAAATATTGTAATGCAGCCAGTGGTGCCATCTAGGAGAGGAAGTAGGAACCTCAAGTTCTCTTAGTGGCCGCTAGGAAGCGCTGGTGGCGCGCTCTAGTTCTCTCTGGAAGAATTGAGAAGATTCTAGAAGATTCTCCACCGGTATAAATAGTGGGACCGCAGAGAGTTTCCAGTTACAAACGAAGTGTACGTATGTGGAAAGTGTATAAAAAGTGAACAAAGTGGACTTTTGTGGTTTAAACTGTGAAGTAATTATTATTAAGTGTTGTTTTTTGTAATTTATTGTGTATAATAATAAATTGGTGTTTTCTTTATTGAAGTTTAGAGTATTTTATCTATATGAACCCACTTAAAACTAGTTGCAGTAGCTAGTTTAGAGGGAACAACGTTACAATATAATTTTATTTTTTTTATAAATGGTTTTCTTGAAAACTACTCTAACGTTTTTCATTAAACTTCGAATGCTAACTGCAGTATAGTACCACTTTTATTTGAAGCAGTTTATTTTAGGAAGTTCTATGGAATTTATGACGTTAAATTTTAACTAGATAACTACATTGAAATAACTTCCTGATCCAGGGGTACATACCAGCATGTCCCCATCCTTCTATATTTATGTTACAGCTCTAAAACGCCCGCAAGGGGTATCTGTTGCATGCATTTACTTGGGTAGTAGCGACCCCACGGGTTACCATAGCTCAATTCTCCATGCACTTCATCAGAACAGTACACAATACACTTAAATTATATACACTCTACACTTTACAGACAAGAACAAACACAATACACAAACTAGGGCCTCCGTCCCTAGTTAATTGGCGAAAGCCAAAAGAGAAGGAAGGGATTAGTTCAGTGATAGCGCGCTGTACTAGCAACGCGGAGGTCCCAGCTTCGAATCCAGCATGCTGCCCTTAGATTTTTTTTCTTCCTAGGAGCCTCTACAACTCACTGTCCGGTGATGGTCAGTGTTGTCTGTAGCTAGAGAACGCTGCTTGGAGGCCGACTGTGCATTGGAGAAGGCTCCGGGGGGCACAACAGATCTTTCAGATCGCTGTGCAATAATCCCTTTCAACAATCTACAATCTAGAGCTCTGAAAAAAATAAATAAAAAATTCAAGTTTAAAAAAAAATTGTGTATTATGTAATTTTTTTTTGTTTTGTTTATGAAATATCCTAAGAAGTTTAACTTGATTCATTTAGAGTGTCAAGGGAATCTAAGTGAAAATTTAGTTAAAACCAGATATTTCCATGTTTTTCTCAAAAAAAACATTATTATTGATCTTTTCGTCACGCACTTTTGGAAATTAAACAAGAGTGGCTTACTGTTATTATTTTTCATTTATTTATTTAATTTGCATAGAGGTAGAAATTTTCACGTACCTCTTACAAATGAGGTTCAAGTACGTGTTTTATAAATCAACATAAATTTCCACATTATTAATCGTAATAAATTATAAACAATTCAGAAAAATACAAATACGCACACACAAGCATATAATATTATTATTTTATATATATAAATTTAAGGCGCGTCAACATCTATGGTCATTTGCGCTCAGGCACTGCCGGCCTCCGGACAGTGTTCTTTCTCTACAGACCAAACTGTCCATCACCGGACAGTGAGCCGTAGAGGCTCCTAGGAAGAAAAAATTCAAGGCTAGCACAGCTGGATTCGAACCCGGGTCCTCCGCGTGGGAGTCCAGTAATATTATTATTATTATTATAAAATTACACAAATAAAAGTACAAAATAAAAAGCATATACAAAATTATAGATCAAATACATATTTTTGTTACAAAAAGTTATATATTATACTCTTTATGTAGACTATTATTACTGTTATTATTTATATTTATGTGTGACGGTCTCTAAATACATTATATATGGGAAGTGAATAAATAAATATTAAAGATTTCCTACTTTATTTATTTTGACTTGCAGAGTAAACCATTTTTTTTTTTTTGACTAATTTTGTGAACAGTATTGTCGACTCTAAAATTCATACATGTATGGTCTCTCAGAGTCTAAGCTGTACGGAAATCCTTATTACACTAAAGAAAATATTAATTTTTTTAAATACTGTTGACATGAATTTAGTTGTAAATTAGCACTTATCCAATATACAGTGAAAAAAACTGCGGTCCCGATAAAAAATACTATGTAATTTAATACATTTTTTTTCTTTTAACACGAAACAAATATCGTTTAACACGAAAAAATTTCACGTCTCGGACGAACAAAATATACCTGTTTTCTACAGTCACATCGTCACGCAGATTTTTTGGCTTATTTTATTTTATTATATTTTTTTTGGTTGGCCGAACAAAATAATAAACAATGGCTTCCACTCTTGGTAGGTTCGCGCTTGTCTTTGTTTAGGTAAAGGCACCGCCATTGTCAAAACATTTCAATTAGTTTTGGAATTCGTGAATTTTATGTAAAAATCAGCGATTTTGTGTTTTTTTTTTGTTTTTTTTTTTTGTAATTTTTATACGTAAACTTATTTTTTTACGTGTACAATGGCAGAGAAATCGGGACGAAAGCAAACCCGTTATTTTATCGTTTAACACGAAAAAATATTTCGGTCCCCTCAGTTTCGTGTTCAACGTTTTTTACTGTATATTAAAAACAATTTAATTAATGTTATTCAAATCCGATGAATATAAATATTTTTTATACTTAGTTAAAATAATGCAAAAAAAAAACACTATAAAGAGTTTCTTTGAACTTGATATATTAAACCATTCATACATCCTTCTTCCACGAGAGAAGGATTTTAGGGAAATTCGGAAGGAACTCTGATATATGAGCTCAATTGTCTTTATCCGAATATGAAGAAAATTTGCACTTGAATTTAGAATTGTAGTTAAAGAAAGTTAACGATTGTTTTATCTCCGACTATTTTGTGGGAAGTTATATTTATTTATTTATTTTTTACACACTGCCCAAGTTCCCGAGCTCTCGCTCATAACTGCCCAATGATTATACTTCATCCCCAATGATTCCGAAACAAGAATGATTTCACAAGCAAGAATATAAGAGGGAAGGGCCCAACAAGGTACCTTCGATAAATTGTAATGAAATTATGCCATCATGGCAAAACAAGCTAACAAATAGCATCGTATTCTCATACTCATTCATACAATAAATACATTTATACTTCATGCATGCAGACAAAATTCCTATCCTAATTGACCTCTCAGTACTCGATATTCTAAGTCATTCGTGCCACAGTCAAACAATAAATTATTAATATCCGACAAATACCGCTCCGCTTACTTTCAAAAATCTCTCCACTACGTCTTAGAGCCTCTTCTGCAAACTTTTTAAAGGCATCGTATGCACTGAGATTTAACAGCAACAAGGTTAGCGTATCATTATCAATACGAATATGATAGCTTATAGCATTCAATAATTTTGCCTTCCAATCCTTATAACAAATGCATTCAAAAATAATATGTTCGGCGGCCTCCAATTCACCGCAACGACAGCAACCATCACTTACAACCTATGTCACACTTAATTTGCCTTTATTAACTTTCTCTTAATTTGCCCATGGCCTGTCTCTAGCCTGGAGACCGCGTAAGAAAAATCTGTGGAAACTATTCTTCTACCCATTGTCGCATCTGGCAAAAACCTGTAGATGGTCCTGCCTTTTTGAGTGTAAGACCAGCGAGGCGTTGCAGTAACAAATCCTGATCCAGTTGTTTCTTTCATTCAGGAGCCAGATTCTGAAATCATTTCTCCAATTTCTAATTAATTTCAAGTTAAGGGTTGTTTTATCACCGACTATTTTGGGGCAAGTTATATTTTATTAAAGAACCCCATGACCTATGAAGTCGTAAGTTGATCCAGTCACTTTCCAAAAAAAATAACACGATTTTACCCCAGCCGATGTGAAATTGAAGAATTGAAGAGGCATATCGTTTAGCCAAGGAAGATAATTACAATCCGACTATAGGAATTTATCTGTTACGAGACAGCATTCGGTGGACTTCAAATGGTTAAGTTTCAAAGAGCCTACACGCCGTTTAGCCGATGCGCAGAAAGATGGGCAGTTAGCTGGGAAGCGAAAAGATTGTTGTGTGGTTGGTTCCGCAGAGCTGGAAAGCATCAGAGACATTTTCCGTGGTAGCCTGCTTCATTTTGTGGCCATCGACCGGTTTCGGGCGTTCATCCATCTTCAGGATGCATTTGTCAGACATTGTGATAACACAGACTTGCACAGAGCAAATTCAGTTAATACACTCTTCCTGAAGATGGGCGAACGCCCGAAACTGGTCGATGACCACAAAATGAAGCTGGCTACCACGAAAAATGTCTCTGAAGCGAAATGATTGTTTCCATTGCCATTTCCTGGAGATGGTAATGATCCTCCACTACTTCTTTATCGTTCAGATCATCAGTTCAGACTAACCGGGTGTAGGAACCATTGATCAAGTTTATGTGCGAGTCCTTGTAGTGCGAGTATCTAAACAATTTTAAACCTTATGGAGTTTTCTTCGAGATTGGGTCATTTGATCGGTCTGGCCGCTGTTTAAAAGAGATATTGAACTTGATTTATGTGAATTGTATACACTAGTTTACCTACTGTATCACTAAATTGCACTGTGGAAACATTAATTAAAACTAGCATGAATATAATTTTCGTTACAAATGGGCAGAAGAGTATTTAATTATAAATATTAAAGCTGTAACTTTTAGTAGGACTGCCTCGTTTTGCTTAATATGACTTCTCTCCTTATATAGGCTTGGTAAGGCAGGCAGGCGTGTAGGGATATCAAGAGATTTATTGCTTACTGTAACTATTTCTATATTTTCCTCTGGTGTAGTAGCAATGATATGGTAGTAGGCAATGAACTTTTTGTATGCCCTTCTTATTACTAATTAATAATAGCACCTATTAATTCTGAGTCATTAAGTTCACATCTGCTTTCTAAAGCAAACGACATTTCGTATATTTCTCTAACGCATCACTTCACAACATTCAAATAAATTCGAATGTAAACGTCCATCAATAAATTCGTAATTAATTTTTAGCAAAAACTTAAATGCATAGCCGGACCAGTTCAATTAAAGATTGTGATTGTATTTTAGAGTGGTAAACAACTAACTGTTTTATGAGGATAATTAATCGCATCCTTTTTTGGTTTCTTTGAAGTCATTAAAAAAAAAAAATTTATAAGCCGTAAAAGAAGTGAAAGTTCATAAATAATTTAACAACATGCACGATATCTCTAAATCTTATTATCTTAAACTCTTATTTAAAAAAAATAAAAATGTATAATAATTTTGTTTTTTTGAAAATAAACATTGTACTTTAGATTTGATTTCTACTAAAACGTCAAGAAATTAGATGAGGTAAGCCTTATTTAAGTTTAAATGTATTTTTAAAGTAACTCATAAAAATGGTACCCGACCTTCTCTCCTAGATTAATGTTATAATTTATAATTAATTTTAATAAATCAATGTAAAAATATATGGAGGCAAGTATGGAGGAGGTTATTCTAGGAAAGTGAGGCCAAAGGAGGGATATATTAATAGATAATATAGAAGGTCATCGTACTCTCTAGCTTATATACAAATATTGTAGGTCATAAAATAGCAACACAATGATAACGATTGTTACTCTAAATCAAATATCTTTAAAAAAAAAAAAAATATGTAATGTAAATTTATTTATTTATTTTTTTTTTTATATTATTTTATGAAGGTCAATTTGGCCTTCTGGTTGCTATAGTTTTAAGGAAAGTATTGAATCAGCAATTAGTTTGATTCTCTACTATAAATCCCACTGAGAGCTATTTAAGCTCCAAGCCCTTTTTATTTTCATTTATTTATTTTTCTAATCGTTGATGATAAGGCGTGTAAATTTAATATTACGAGTATATTTAGAGAGAGTTTAAAATCAGTTTACCCGCTCGTTACGCTGATTCCTAATGAACAAAAAGATATGCTTGTAGAATGTTATATTCTAAATGTAATAAACAAGAAATTACATGGTAATTAAATCATATTTCGTTATAAAAATCAATAAACAATAACAATATATCAAAAGTAATGGCGTATGGTTTTTGTTTATAGAATATATATTGATTGAATTAATAATAGATACTTAACATTTCTCTGGTGAGAAGTAAAAATACATCCACATTATTCTCTTCTTGTCGCAAGCGGGCGACTAAAAAGAGAACAACTCCCCCTTGGAGTCCCTGGACTCAGGGTCTTCCTTAATTCACTTCCTTCTTATTTCTTTCCCAATAATAAATTTACAAGGAAAGACAGGACTCTAAGCCGCAGTGAAGGCAACCTACTGGGGAAAGAGGATCCCAAAATCAAATTTCCTGGTCCTCTAGATTAGTTCCTCGACTTGTGTAAAACACATCCAAATATGAGTAAACCTGACTGATTCAACGGCAATGACAACAGGATATCATTTAAGAACTTCATTTTTTTGGAAGGTGGAATGTGCAGGGTATTTCTGCCGAGATTTGTTACCAAATGTCTTGAGGTAATAATATGGACATAACTATACTGATGGAGACTAAGTGGAAAGGAAATGGTATAATATTGTTAGCCGAATAATATCACCTCTGGTATGGGGTGAATAAAGATTCAAAAGCGAAAGCTGGGGGTGGCAGTTTTGATGAGCGAAACAGAATCAGAAAATGGGATTTCATTAATGAACGACTTATAAAAATAGAAATGGTCCTCTTTTGAGAGAAAAATTCAAATAATTGGGGTATAAGGTCCCGGAATGATGGTGCTCTTGATACGATAAAATAAACTTTCTGGAGAGAGCTAACAGAACAAAAGAAAAGATTTCAGCAAGACAAAAGATTATAATTATGGTGGAACTAAATGCAAGAGTGTTTCATAATGGGGAGGAGGTAATAAATAGCAATGGCAAAAGAGCCCGGGAAATGTGCGCAAAACTGGGTCTTAAGTGATAAATACCTCCTTTAATCATAAAGCTATCCATTACCTGAACCAAAGGAACTAAAAATGTATGGTCGGCCATTGATAAAATGTGTTTGTACATATTTCTGCTCCAAAAAAGACAGCATTATCTGATCGAAATCTTAGTTCTTATATTAAGTGTATATTTCATTAATAATTTTGCAACTTGACTGATTTTTTTTATTCAATTTTTACAAATAACGCCTCGTTCACTAACTACACACACGAAAGCATTACTTTTACTTGAAAAAATTGACTAGGAAGATTGATTTTTGTGGAAATTGATAAGAAAATCTATGACGTAAGAAAAATCTTTAACTGTTAATACAAGCTTTGCAGGGGCTGGGGTGACAAAGGCGCTACCAACAATGGGCTAATTCTCATATTCCTTATGTCCTCAGAATCAACAAATATAATCCTTACCACTAAATTGAGTAAGCTAAGGACATTCATTCACTCCCGTATACCCCTTTTCCGATCGTACTTCGGGGGATCTTTTTAGACCGTACCTACCCATTCGGGTTTACCGGTACCCCGTTGCAAGCAACGGGATCGTTTAACTAAAGAGGAGGATGTCACCACTTTGGAGGGGTCGTTTAGTGCAATGCCCGACCATAGAAGTGCCGAACCCTGGCACTACCCCGCTTGACCTATTTAAGGGCAGGTTGAGATACGCTCAACCAGCGCGCAAAGTAATCACATAATGATAACACTTCACTCCCAGAAGCTAGAGAAGGCTCTGGTAATCCGCGCACACCCAGAAATGCGCTTCCAGCTACGGGCTGGCTCCGGGGTTTATTTTATATAGCGAGTCTCCTCCCGCTCAACTCATGACCGCAGTCCTTGGAGCTGCTGATTAAACCACGACCACTACGAATCCTACCTTAACTGCTAGCAATTGGCTCGGAAAGTAGCTTGCGCCCGAAGTTCAGTATTTCAACTCTAACGAGCTAGCGTGACTGATCGCACGCCCTGTGGATCTACTGATTCCTGTCCATTGCCTGAAGCACAGGGGTGCAGTGACCCAGGATACTTGCAGGCAATCCTGCAAGGGAAAAGGATCAGAATGGGTTGGGGGAGGAAATCCCCTACCTGGAGAGCCAGATGCTGATTGCACCCCGAAAGGTGGGCGATGGAGGCGCCACAGACCAACGCCAAAGTAAGCTAAGGACAACTAATAAGAAAAAAACCTATGGCGCAACAGCCCAGTCGGTGATTTTTTATTGGTGGACGCGTGGTAAACACGCTGCAGTTCCCTCGCCATTTAGTTCTGACCTTCGCTACCTTGGTTTGCTATCAAGTATAGCTTCCCATCTTTTCTCAGGATGCTGGGTCAACACCAAATTTACTCACCCGGAAATTGAACCCTGAAATTCTCGCACCAAAAGCGAGTACACTAACCACTAGACCAACGCGTTTATTAACTAATAAATATAGTAAATATATAAGATTGAAGAAAATTTAAAAAAACTAGAATTGGTAAAAAGATTGCAATAAAAGAAAAGCATAAGCCTTGACTTTTTTATTATTTTTCTTCGTTTTTTTTTTTTGTAATTCCTGTTGTTATTATGTAAATACACAAAAAAATCACTAGACAAGAACGAAGAGTTCATTAGCACTAAAGTGGGGGGATATACTAAATTCACGGAGGCATAAACTCATGTACTATACAGAAACAATTATTATGATAGAGGTCACTATCCTAAATTTTTTTTATTTTTTGTTTGTTTGTTTGAAATAGAAAACAAAAAAATGAGTTTTCTAGTGACGACAACACTCTAACTTGGAGGAAAAAGGGTTGATTTTGAGGTCAAGCAGACAACTTCAACTAGAACTTTAATGAAGTGTAGTATGAGGATCCTCTAAGTGAAACAGATTTTTAATTGTTGAATTGAAAATGTTAGATTTTTTCATTGTGTTTTCTTTAGAAATTTGCATTTTGAGATAAGAAATATTGCTCTAGGAATAAGTCTGCGATTTTGTGAACAACAATAAAAACAAAAAAATTGCTAACAATTCAAGCTGGATATTCTGTTAAGGCACGACAAGGATAAGAACACAAATGTTTTGGCCAAAATCCAACATCCGAAAGTGTAACTTTATTGAAGGGTTTTTTCATCAGTTTTTCGCAATCTTCTCAAAAACGGCTCCGAAGATTTTCTTTAAACTTCGTATATTATTTACACACTTTAATTTCTATCACTTTTCTAGTAACGATAATCTTTCGCCTAAAGTAACGTTTCAATAGAATATTATGGTTCTACCAATTATATAACATTAATATACATTAAAAGCACTGATGAGAAAGCCGTGTAAATATTTCACACCAGATTCAAAAAATATAATTGGTAACTTGAACCAAATATTTTAAGTATTAATAAAAAAAATTTGGTTGTGAAACACTCACACAACTTTCTGTTACTGCAGTTTTCCAAATTGTGATTGACAAATTTTATAGTTTGTGTACCAAATTTAATGAAATTCGACGAAAACAAAACAAAAAACTCTTCAGTAAAAGCACATTTCCAGTTTACTAATTTTCTTGAAGCTCGAAATGTTGGCCATCTATTTATTTCTAATTAATTTTGATTGGATGATAGAATTATATAATCAACTATGATAGCACTTTAGAGAAAAACATAACCCCACTCCTCCCTCAAAAGTGCCCTGAAATGAATTTTTTCAGAGAAATGTTATAAATAAAAGTTGTAGATCGTTTTATGTTTAGTTTATATTGAAAGTTTCAAGAAAATCGCAAAAAAGTGAAAAAAATCATTTAGTAAAGTGGTAATGTAAACGCACTTTCGGTTATCCGATTTTTTTGAAATATGGAATTTCGACAACATATTCAATTCTAATTATCATTATTTAGATGCCAGAATTGTCTAATAAACTGAAATAGTACTTTAGATGAAAACCTAATCCCAACCCCTCCCCCAAAAGTGCCCTTAAATGAATTTTTCCCAGAAAAACATTTCAAATAGAAGTTGTAGATCTTTGTATGTGTAGTTGATATAACAAGTTTGAAGAAAATAGTTGGAACCATTTTTGAGAAAATCGCAAAAAAGTAAAAAAAAAAAAAAAACTAGTAAAGTGGTACTTCCGGTTAAGGAATTTTGACAGATAACATACTCTCAGATCCCATGTTGATACCTAAACGGAATATCAAATTCCAACTTTCTACGGTTTTCTCGTTTTTGAACTATTCTGTTCACATTTTCACACACACACACACCATTTGCTAAAACCACTTTTTTTTGGACTCAGAGATCTCAAAACGGATATTTCCGGTGAAAACTCGATATCGAAAATTTGACACGATTACAATATTTCCTCTTACTCGGAGTAAGAGAAAGTAAAAATGTGGTACTTATTTAAGTTCAACAACTATTTATCTATGTGAAAACAAACGAATTCAACATTTATAAATAACAATATTTCAATTATATTATGAAAATAATTTACTATAATAAACAGTTTTCTATTAAATATCATATGCATTACAAAGGGCTCAATTATATTTCTTTAAAAGAAAATAAGAAAAAGAAAAACAATTATATGGACCCAAATGCTAAGCTTCTATTTATTTTAAGATGATATAACCTATCTTCTTATTTATTTTGGCATCTCTTCAAATCTAACGCAATTTGGACTAGAACCAAAGTGCACCGTTTGGGCAAGACATTCTTTAAATTACTGTTGACAAGCACAAAAACCGGTAAGAGGTTACCGGTATTATGTTACTGTGAGCGTTAAATTGTGTAGGCAAAGAAAATATTACATTATTTATAGCATTAATTTTTAATAAGGTTTTCCTTTTCTGTTAATGTTCATTAAAAATAAATAAATATATTATTTAATTTTTTTATTTATTTTTTATTTTTATTGTTTATTTGTGAAAGACCAGATAATGTCTTGTAAAAATAAAGGATTTTTCGAAACGATGTTTAGCCACTAATTACAACAAGGCTAATATAATATTATTGTTAATAATGATTTTCGCAATCTTTCTAACTTACATTATTGCAAGATGGTTCTTTTTGAATTAAAACATTGTTAGTAAGTTGTTTTATATACAGACGATTAGATTATTTTTGTAAATATTTTTATTGTACATAGTAGGATTAGGGTAAACTGTAGCAGAGGAATATCAAGTGCTACACTCTATAATGTATATAGGTAAATAAATCTGGTTGTGAAACACTCACACAACTTTCTCTTACTCCAGTTCTCAAAATTATAATTGACAAATTTTCTGGTTTGTGTACCAAATTTAATGAAATTCGTTGGAAACTAAGAAAACTGTCCAGTAAAAGCGCACTTCCGGTTTACTAATTTTCTTGAAACTCGGAATTTCAGCTATCTATTTATTTTTAATTAATTTCGTTTGGATGATAGAATTGTATAATCAACTATGATAACACTTTAGAGAAAGCTGTGCCCCCACCCCTCCCCTAAAAGTACCCTTAAATGAATTTTCCCAGAGAAATGTTTTAAATAAATGATGTAGATCTTAGCAAGTTTACTTTATCTTAGAAGTTTCAAGACAATCGTCGGAACCATTTTTGAGAAAATCGCGAAAAAGTGAAAAAAAATCATTTAGTAAACTGGTAAAGTAAACGCACTTCCGGTTATCCGATTTTTTCAAACTCGAAATTTCAACAACATATTCAATTCTAATTAACATTATTTAGATGGCAGAATTGTCTAATTAACTGAAATAGCACTTTAGATGAAAACCTAACCCCTCCTATCCCCCAGAAGTGCCCTCAAATGAATTTTCCCGGAGAAATGTTTCAAATAAAAGTTGTAGTTGTTTGTACGTGTAGTTGATATAATAAGTTTGAAGATAATCGTTGGAGCCATTTTTGAGAAAATCGCAAAAACGTAAAAAAAAAAAAAAAATAGTAAAGTGGCACTT
>JAAEAF010011445.1:0-25421 GCA_011037195.1 Triatoma infestans
GTAAGATATAAATTTCTATTATTTTTTTTATTATTCATTTTAGTTTTACACTTTTAAATATTTTATTTCCGCTATTTTTTTTTACATCTATTTGTATATTTCATATTTTTAAAATTTCGACTTCATTTTTATGAAAAGAGCCGAAATTATTCAAAAATTAAAACAACATAATCTTTCCACAAGTGGCAATTTGTTAATTTTAAAAGAAAGACTATCAAAAATCATGTCTACCTATACAATCGATGGCCAACAAAAATCTGCTGATGAAGCAATCGCGTACCTTCTAAACAAGTGCAACGCTCCAAATCCCGTAAACATCCGGAACTTGCAAATGATAAATAATTTACCAGTTTTCGACGGTTTCCATAATAGCGACATAAATTCCTTCATAGACCAAATTAATAATTATAGTGCGATTTCGGGATGGTCAGAAGCCGACAAACTGGAAATCCTAATTTTAAAATTAACAGGTGCGGCAAAAATTTTCATTGACACTTTTAAAACGCAGTGTACAAATGATAACGTCATTTTAACATACCGACTAGCAACGGAAAGTCTAATTGCCAGATTTAAAAAAGAAAAAACGCCCGTGGTATTGTTGCAGCAAATAACGAGCTTGCAACAAAATCCGTCAGAAACTCTGGAAGCTTTTGCTGACAGAATAAAGCACATTGCCACATCTCTCTTATTCAAAGCTCAACAAAACCCGTTGACAAACGTTACAAAATCTAGTTGAGCGGCTAACAACGGACGCCTTCATAAAATCACTTCCAAGTTCCATGAAGGCCCAAGTCCAAATTAAACTCCCCAAAAACCTTGATGAGGCTCAAACTTATGCAACAGCCCTCAGGGACATACAAAGTGCAGAACCTCAACCTCAAGGTTCGATATTTGCCATTAAAAAGGCAGATTCGCCAATACAGTCTTCTGACAAACCGCCATCGCCATGCAAACATTGTTCCGGCGTCCATTGGAACTCAGAATGCACACAAAAATTTCAAGTCGTGAAAAATAAAAGAAGGCGAGTTTCTATTTCTAAACCACCTTCGCCTTGTAAATTTTGTCAAGGCAACCACTGGAACCGCGACTGCAACAACAAAAATAATAATTTTAATAATAATAAACAAGCGCACACTAATTTTGGCAAAAGCCACAATTTAAGCCAGACCATCGTACCTTCAGGCAAAGTAGGCCCTATTTCAAAAAACAAATGCCCAACAATAATAATAATAGTAATAATAACAGCAATAATAATAATAACAAATTTAATACTGGCAATACGTCGAATAGATGGGTTCCGCCAACATGCCAGATATGTGAAAAACGAGGGCATACTGCAAAGGCATGCTGGTTCAATAATGCAAAATACGATTAGGCGCTCAGCCGTTTTCACGAACGGCTACCACGGTCTTCATCCCGGCACTCAACGATTCAAATAATTTATTAATCAACGTCCAAATTAAAAACAAAAAAGTTAAAGCTCTGATCGACACGGGTGCTTCACACTCGCTCATAGATGCCAGTCACGTCAAATCTAGGCCCGAAAAATCTGGTATCATTTTAAAATCGATCACAAACCAGATTATTCCCAATTATGGTCTGTCAAACATTCAATTATCCATAGGCCAAAACACAAAAATTCAAGGTAAATTCATACCGTCCCAACTGAAAAATGAATTTGAAATGATCATTGGGAGAGACCTACTAACAAAATTTCAAGCCATTATTAATTTCAAAAACTCAAACATAATCATAAACAAAACAGTCATTCCATTCTTAACAGACAACACAACATCACAAATTAACAACATTCAAACACAACTTTACCAGAAACATTATCAACCAGACACAAAATCAAAATTCCTGCACGATCACACATCGTCAATACTTACACGCTACATACAAAAATTCCAGACGGTTCCATACTATTGACACAACATGACAGTCTACCTACTGGAATTTACTTACCCCACACACTGACTAACGTACATAACAATGCTTGTGCCATAACATTAATAAATACAACACAACATGAAATCTGCATCTCGAAACATTTTCCAATAGCACACATTCAATACAACCCTGAGACGTACAACTCATCAAACAAACATACCATAAATTCTATTCAACAACTCTCGCACGAACAAAAAACACAATTACAAGCCTTTCAACAACAGTTACGCCAGAAACTCACTCATCTCTCTCCACAACAAGCAGACAAAATTGTTGAAACATTTTCTCCATTCTATGACACATTCACTCATGATAAAGATTACAAAACAAAATTTACAGATATTACACACCACATAGACACACAAAATCATCCGCCTGTACACAGTCGACCTTACAAACTATCACATTCAGAAGCCCCCATACTGAAAGCACTAATACAAGATAATCTGGATAGAGGAATAATTGAACCATCGACGAGTAACTGGGCGCATCCCGTGATTCTTGTTAAAAAGAAGTCTGCGGAGCACACAAAAGTTGATCCAAACGACATCACCCAGTTACGCAAACAGTACAGATACGTGGTTGATTTACGTAAATTAAACGCAATCACCACATCTGAAATTTATCCTCTTCCAGATATTCAACACATATCTATCAACATCTACAACCAACATCTCCTCCTACAACCATTACACTATTAACATTTTTTAAACAAATATAAAATTTAGTTATACGCTGGACTCGAACTGGGGTCCTCCCACTTACAAGTCCATGCTCATAACCAATACACCAACACCCGCCCCTGTTTAACTTAATAAAATCAAAAGCTATAAAAAATATGTTGTCTTACATCTTGATAATTATTTCATCTTCTTACAATCATATTAATTACTCATTTTAATAATAATAATTACAAGCAATATGCTATTATTATTCCAATTAATATTTTATCTAACAGCGGGTAGGCTCCGCTTAGGATAGGTCTAGGATTTGCAGGTCGTTAAAAGAAGCTGGGCGTCAGATCATGGCAGAAGAAAGCAAGTGATAGAGATTGCTGGCAGATATCTCTTCATGCGAAAGCCAAGGTTCTTCAATGACCATAGAACCATAAGATAGAAGTAGATTATTTTATCTTATTTGCAAGTTGCGGTTTGAGTCCTTCTTGTGTTTGTCCTTACTAATCAAGATCACTTACTCTGAGATTTTAGTTTGTAAATTTATGAAGGAACTCCATCACTTCTCTACAAATCTATGACTACTTAATACTTATCTGTATGACTCATGTATACAATTACAAGTTATACCGCAAAATTTTGCTTTTTTTTTTCTTTTTTTTTCTCAATATGCATAGTATTAACTCTTTTTCGGCATGACCAGAGACTTATTATATGCAATAGGAATTGTAAGGTAATTGTAAGAAATTATAATGTTACTGAATAATCAATTTTAATGATTGTATGCTAGGATCAAATGGTCCAACCTTGTGGTCATTTTAAATAATTACATTCAAAATACAATAACCCCATCAAATATACTAGCAGAATACATTTTCTATTTTGTTTTGGCTTTTATTTTTATTACTTGAGTAATAACCAATTTGAGGTAGGAAAAATATTTTTTCTAAACACTTCATAAATTAGCAAAAATTCCACAAAAATCAGGGAATATGATTTTAGTTTCTATTTGTAAAGAATGTCGGAATCTTTTGTATTGCATTTTGAATGAACGAATTTTATGTTTTCAGCAAACCGAATTAGCATAAACATTAAGGCACCTTACAATACTGTCGTGTTTATACTTTCTCTTTATCTGGAAGTTATTTACGATCTCACCAAATTGTCGAATTTGAGTTTTCACCGGAAATATATGTTTTAAGGTCTCTTTGGGTGCATCGAAAGTACCATACCACCATGATCTGGCTCCAAGGTTTCGGGGAAAACCTATTAGCCGGAAGTGCGGCTTTACTAATGTTTTTTTTTTTCAGTTTTTCACAATTTTCTTGAAAAAGGCTTACAAACTTCGTATGCCTTTTATATACATATACCATTTGTTATTATAGATATTAAGTTTAAAATAGTTTTAACTGCAGTGTTTTTCTAGAAACCTCCATCAGCTGACACTATTTGGCGCTTCCATGGGCATAATTAACTTGAATTATGTAGCAATGTCTCTTCGCTTTGGACTATTTCAGTCTATCTTCTCTGCGGGAGATATCTCTGTGGGAGGACTCTTCCCGGAACGTCAACCGAATATATTTACAAGATTTGACCAACCCGGCGATTTTTTCCCGACTCAGAGCATAGAGAAACAAACTTCTATATTATTATCGTCTCTTGCTGCCAAAGATATTATGATCCAGAACATTATAATTCAAACGATTGTAATCTCCTTGGCCACAAAAGCAATCCTGAAAGTAAATCTTGAACAGAAGAATTGGTAACAATCTTCAAGTTACTAAACATTGTATGAAAGCCATCCTTAACATCCATACTGAGCTAAACCATTCCTTTCGTTCAACCATCCAGACAAAACTCTTTTCTTTAAATTCCATTCTTCCACAACGACTGCTTATCCTAATACTTTGGTTTTTGAAAATTTTTTTGAAACAATGTTACATTTTTCTTTAAAAAAATGTTATATGAATTAGTTATTAAGTAACTATTATGTGGTATTTTATCCGTCATAGAATGCATATTCCTTTTGTTCCTGACTGGTTTCGTATTTTTATCCATCATCAGAGCAAATTCACCAAGTTCGTGTAGAGATTTCATGTTGGCTTGTTGGTTTCAACAAGTGTGAGTGAATCAAAAACATTGCGTTGAAGTGAATCTCTTTACACGAACTTGGTGAATTTGCTCTGAAGATGGATGAAAATCCGAAATCAGTCAGGAACAAAAGAAATGCTATGATGCATAAAATACCAAATAATAGTTACTTAACTAATTCATATAACATTTTTTTTTGAAGAACAATGTAACATTGTTTCAAAAAATTACCAAAACCAAAGTATTAGGATAAGCAGTTGTGGATGAATGGAATTTGAGGAAACGAATTTTGACTAGATGGTTAACGAAAGGAATGTTTAGCTCAGTATGGATGGTAAGGATGCCTTGAATATTTGGTAACTTGAAGATTGTTACCACTTCATCCGTTCAAGATTGCTTTCCGATCAGGATTGTTTTCGTGGCCAAGGAGATTACAATCGCTACGACGGATAAAATACCAGATATTATCCAGCATTGCGGGCCCACCCAGATATTCAACATATTAATTTGGATATTAAATAGGATAAGCTACAGTAGGATGTCTAGTATGTTATCATGAGTATTTACAATCCAACTACAACAAAGACCTTAATACTTGAAAAAAATCTGATGTGAAATATTCACACAACTTACGCTTAAGGCGCGTTCTCACGAGTCAAGTTTAGTTGTCCGATTTTAGTTGATCAGCAAAAGCTGTATGCGACTTGAATCAGTTTTGGTTCATACGTTTCAAATGAAATCGATCAAACCGTTTCAATAACGACACGGAGCACTCTATGAGTTGAAAGCAAACTGAGAGGCCAATTGGGCGATCCGGAGGTTCACACTTGAAAATACATGAAAGATGGCGGGTTTAACTGATAGATGCGTCATACTTCAACGATAAAGTTTAACTCGGTCAAACTATTGTTGATCCACTAAAACGTTGATCAACTTTATTGAAAGAAAAGATTTTCACTAGGTTCTTCATTCCTCTTCTGTTGATCAACTAAAATCGGTCAATTAAACTTGACTCGTGAGAACGCGGCTTTACTGCAGTTTACCGAATGAATTATAATTAAAGGATAATTTCAAGAAAAAAAAATCATTGGAGCTATTTATTTTTTTTAAATTGCAAAAAATGAAAGTACCATTCTGTAAAATCGTACTTACGCTTATCACCAATATCGTCTTGCCGGATTTTGGTGGTCGTAAGAGAATATAAAATTTTATTTTCCTACCCTTTTTCGCTAAAACATTGTTTTTTTTCATATTCAGGGGAAATTAGTTTTTCAATTTTTTTTACGAAAACTAAATTTAGGACATTTGACACTATTGAATTATTTCTGCTTACTATAGTAAAATAAAATGTATAAAATGAATTTTGAAAAACAATAATAACAGTTTTATTGTTCTTTAATAATATTCGTATTTCTATTTATAACAATAAGTTTTAAAAGTCTCTTGTTCTTCTACTGTTTATCCATAAGAATAATTGTAATATAAAATTTCTATATTCAATAATTTCCTTTATAGAACTATAATAGTTGAATATCTCTCTTAAAGGAAAAGTATAATTCTACGAACATACAGCTGGAGGGCATCATTGTATAGGTCATCATACTTCTTCATAACTAACGTGATCATATTATGTCATTCCATCGTCCATGGTAGGTTATATTTTTGCATCCCCTTGTCATATAATTTTCTATCATACTCAACCACTTTTATGATCATTATTATTAAATAATAAATATGACATAACTTTTTTTACTAATCTTAAAAAAAAAATTAATATTTCAAATGTCTTTTCAATCATTTTATATTTTTATTTTTTTAATATACAATTTTTTGTGTATTTATGTGTGTACTGCGTGTGTGTGTGTGTGTGTGTGTATATGTGTAATCTAATTTTATTCAATACTTGGTACTTGGTGAACAATTACTGCTATCTATCCCGACAATAGAAGAAAGATCCATGTAACTAGGTTAGCCTTCCTAGATTATAAAATATTGGGTATAAAATTTAATAAGCTTTAACTTTATGAAAATAATACTTTAGCGCTTTATAAAATGATGCTAATAATAAAGCTGATTGAGATGTGCAGATTATTGAGTAATATGTATTTTTAATCATATTTTGTACGAGAATTATAAATATTAAATCTTAATAAGCAAGGTATCCTTTATAGGTATATAAGTAAAGAATTGCAGGTAATTAGGTAATTTACAACTAAGATAACCTATATTAAACTATAACTTTATTTTTCTTGTTCTTGCTTAGTGCTACAGCTTAGGCTGGACTTTAGCTTCTCTGACAATGTTGCTCCACGCATCTTTGTTTCCTGCCTTTTCTCTCTGTCTTACCGCTCCATATGTTTTCATGACCTCTTCAACATCTTGTAGCCTTCATGTTAGCCAACTTTTTTTCTCAGTGACTGTACCATGGAGGAATTTGCTGTTGTAATTTGCAATTTAATATTGTTTGGCATCATTTTTTACATTATTCACTTCGTCGGGCTTTTATAAAATGGACTACACTACCATTTTCATTCATCGAGTAAAACTCAGCGTTTATAGGGAGTCTTCAGGAACCGAGTCATTATCCATTGGACCATAAATCTTCACATCTTACGATCAAATATTTTTTTTTAAACTACTTCAATATTTCAGAATCATATGTTAAAATTAGTCAAATTAAACTTTCTTTAATCTTACCCTTATGGCTCTCGAAAATTATGAGATCTTAAAGACCTTCCATTATTCTTCTATTTACTTCGTTCATTTTTATTTTTATCATTCAATTCTGCGTCTGTGTAGGTAAAGGTTTTGAAATTTTCAAAGTTTTTAACCTTCCTCAGTCACTGTAGCAGCGTTGTGGCCCAGATTGGTATTCATGTATTTGGTTTTCATTAAGTCTGAGTCCCATTTACTAACTTTCATTAATTAGATTACTAGTTATTATTCTTACGAAGTTGTGGGACATTTCGAGGTACCAGACAGATATTATCTAGACACACTTGATTACATGAATGGAAAAATTTCCTATAGCTTCAAATTCTGTACCATTTAGAAAAGTAAGAATGAAGAACTTAGCAAGAAGTGATTGTCTGTATTATCTCAACCCTCCCTAAATTGAAAAATCAAAGTAGGAAATTACCGCTCAAATTATCGCCAATAACAGGTTAACCAACACTGTAACACAATTATTTAACGTCATCATGATAAATCGAGGTAATTTCGATGTATATGAAATTCCTTGAAAGCCTCCATCAATTTATATCCGCCAATAGTATCAAGTTCTTGGCAGTATATAATAATGTAGATATGTAAAGTCAATTTAAATATATTGCGCAACTGCTGCTATGATCATTAACATCAATTTTTAAATTCACGATACTATTCCATCAATTGTCTTACCATAACTCGATTAGTTTTTAAGAAATAAAAAAATGTGAACAGTTATTTTTATTTTAATTTAATTAATAATTAAAGTTTAAAAACAACTGCAAAAAATACATTGCTATAAATAACTATGTTCAATTATGAAATTAAATGGTAGGAGTTGGATTGAGAAGCCATCTACTCTTCAGCTGCCTATGTGGATTGTTGGGTATAATATTTGAGGAAAGCTCGGAGGAATAAATAAAGACTAGGAGGAACAATAGCGAGCGAGTGGCATTAGTTTTATCTTTTAAGGAAACTGATAATTCTGTATGATGAGTCTAGTATAGTGAATTGAAATTTATGGAATTTCAATTTAGCTGAAGAGAGTTGGTTGCGAATTGGAACGCTTGTTGTTCCCCTTATTTCAATGCCATTAGTCCTCCATAGATCTTAGGTAGCTTGCAGATAAGTCTTTTGTTTTGTAATATAAGTTTATATCGTCTTTAGTCTTTAGAGTTACCTGAACTTTCTATTTAGTTCGAATTCTTTGAGAAAGGTTTCGTCAGCCTTTTATCTCGCTGGAAATCTAGGTAACATATATTGCCGATGAAGGAGGAGATATAGACTGGTAAAGGATTTTTCTGTGCATTGTAAAGATGATCTACTTACTTTAATCTTTCTGAACTGTAATTTTAACTTTGTATTTTATCCCAGAGTAAAATGCGATCTATTTACTTTGATTATCTTGATTCAGGTTGAATTTCATCTTCTATTTTAGGATTCATGCTATATAATGGGCAATTGGTAATTCTCGGGTCACTTTGTGAACAGCATAAACTTTACCTCTGATGATCTAACTAATGTTCATCTCAAAGTTTTAAATTTTTTTTATAACAATATTTTAATTTTAGGATAAATCACGAAATAATGCCTGTCGAATATGCGCTCATGGTAACTTGTTTCTTCTCAGGACTTAGAGAAGTTCATATTAGGAAACAAGGAACGTCAAAAAAGGAATAACGGCATATACTGACTAATGGAGAGACTGTGCAAGTATACTTGGTGTAGACAACGAAAAATAAATCATTCCAGAGATATTATAAGTCGAATTGTCCTTAACATTCAGAACGCAAAATATAAAATGTTTGTGGAGAGAACTTTGTGAAAAAAATATATGAATCTACCAATAATTTTGTACCATTTAAAGAATTAGATAAAAATGTAAGAAAGCCCGAAAAAAATCTTAAAATTCTTACTTTTTATGAACAATTTTATTTTATTTTTTTTTTTTTTTTATACATAGAATTAAATTTTTGCTTTCGAATGTTTTTTATATTTTTTATAAAAATATATTTTGTAGGTTTGTATCCCCTCCACGTATGTAGCAAGTATCAATTTTAATTTATATGATTACATTAATTTGTCATTAATTTAACCCTAGACCCTTAAAAGTGGTGGCCTTGGTTCGAATTGTAAAATTTGACACGGAGCGAAAAATAGTTTCCTGACCACTGCTGTAGGATATGTTTTTATCTATACCAAGAAGCCTTAGGTGTACAAGTTACGCAGAATCATCTGCGAAGGTTTGTATGATTGTATTTGGGGTTTTGGAATGTCAGATATCCATAAAGAGTAGCAGAAGAATGAGATGCTTTGAAAAAGCCCAAGATTGGTATGATTACAGAATTAAATAATAGTTGTGGGGAAGGAAATCCCTTCAGTTCAAAACAGCAATGGAAGAAGTGCTCACGCTGAAGGAAAGAAACGATAGCATCCACATTGTCCGAAGTCCTTGTTAGGTTGTAAAATGGTATGTACGAGAAAAATCTATGAGTCCCTTTATGAGTTGTTTTTCAGGATGGTGGCTTTGTACATGGGACAAACACGTCAGTATTTAAAATGAGAAGGTTTAAGATGATAAGGCTTGTATAGATTAGAATCTGAAAATTGAAAATTGCCGTAATAAAAGAAATAGTTCAAAGCACCGCTTGTTAAGGTAAGTTAGGAAGATCAGGGCTTCTTTAGATATTATGTGTAGAATGTTAATAGTTAACAAATCGCATCCAAGTGATTTTGTGATAGACGACATAAATGTAAAGAAATTTTTAAACGAACAAATAATACAAATATCTCTTCTATTGTCGGATTTATAAGAAATTTTTATTTTTTGTTTTTAGCAAAGCCTATTTAAAAGTGCTACTTAAAAACTAGCTAAAATAAATAGAAACAAATACTGTAATGTAATATCAAAATAATAAAAATTTATTAACTATAATAGGGAATAGAAAAAGGAAAATAATGTTATAGAGTTGGCTAGTAATTTTAATAAGTGGAAGTAACATATACCCCTTGCGGGCAACTGGATGTTTGACCCGCAATTCGTATACTAACTGCAGGTTTGCATAACATTACTTGAAGGTAATATAATTTATTTTAGTACAAGACGGCTCTATTAGCTATTATAATATACACATCTTGACTAACAATTAAGTAAAGTCTTACTTCCTTTAATTTTTCTTTATTTTTTTTAATTTTTTCTTTAATAAAACGAGAACTAATCAAATATTTTAATTAAAGCTGTTCACTGCTCTGATGCACCAATAAATTTCTGACGGAAAATAGTTGTTTGAAGAATCCTGAGAATGAACAATTGTTTGTGCGATGTGTGTGTGTGTGATGTGAATATAAGTATAAAAAAAATACTTATTTTGTACTGTAGGCGTTGTTTTCTTTTTCTTCAGATAATCACCGCTTTTTCAAAAACTGCTAATTATTTGTATTTTAAAATTGTTTTGAGTGATGTGCCATTAAATCCATTTAAAGGACCATTTTCGCAAAAACTACGATATTTATGACATATTATACGAAATAAGCCACGATGAAAAATGAAACTAGATATCCGGTTTTAAGTTCCATCCACAAAACAATGATATTGCATGCATTTCTACTGTTATAAAAAATATTACAAAATATTTTTTATAAATATAACAGAGGTATTTATAACGCCTATTTCGGCACAACAGCCGCCCATAATGTGCTAACTTGCCAGACGGCTATTTTTATTTGGGAAGCGTGTGGTTCTTTTCGCCTTTTAGTTCTGGAATTCGCTACCAACTTGCGCTACTTAGCTCTCCATTTTTCCTCACTACGCTGGTTCAATACCATATTTGCCCTCACGAGAAGCAAACCCTATTCATATCAAAGGCGAATGCACTAACCACCACACCAATGCGTGAAGTTAAAAATTACTGCAAAGGGGTAAATATACTTCAAGGAGACAGTACCTCATAACCTGAATCATAATTCTTTTTAGCTCATTAACCTGCAACTGGGCCCCTTTACAGTAACAGTCTCCGTTTTCCTAACTCCGTAAAGGTATATGTTTTCTAGTGAGGCTGATACTCACTTGGCTAAAAATTAACTGAACAATGCAGGTGCCAGTGGAAAACTTTTTATTATCTACAGTTGCCAAAAATCCTTTCTGCCAACTCGCCCAAAATATGAATATTATATGGCATAGAGAAAAGGGCATCTAATTTAGCATAAGGTCTCTGCCCACTCACCGTACCATATTAGGACCGTAATAGGAACGTGTCAAGCACTCCGATCACCATCTATGCCCACTGCAACGGATCAACAGTTTCTATTCCCGTATACAACACGTATGATAACCGTATCATACCTGTTTGATTCCTGTTCTATCGGTTCTTGTACATTTTCCATTTTCGTGTTCACGCGGACGCGTTGTCGTGAGAACTAAAATCTGTATGCGCGGTTATAATGGGGAGCATACGCAACAACAACATAGTGGGCCGTCCGCGCACATCGGTTTGGTAGCGTGCCGGTGCCTGCAAAATATTCTCTTCGTCAAATTGTTGAGGGTACGATCATAGCAGCTACGGTGTTGGCCGATTACGGAACGGTCTAGTGGATATTGCTTGATACTGTCAATACTAAGAATATTAGTTTGCGTGTATCGATACAGTTATGGTCCTAGTATGGTACGGTGTAGTGGGCAGAGATCTTAAGATCAAAAAGCCATATTTCTCAGAGATTTAAGATTATTTACTAACTTGGTAAATATTATTTTGTATGATGTTCCCATGGGATTCTAAAAGAAATTTGCTGAACAAAGTCGGTGTGTTGATCAGAGAGGTTACATACACCTGTAAGTAGGAAAGAAGGCATTCTGAAGCATTCTGCTTCAGCCCTGTAATAACTTCTTGAGAACACTCGCAATATTTTGGTTCATACAACGATCTTTCTTCTTACTTATGAATTTTATATTCCTAAAATCTTTCTCTTCAAAATAGAAAACATAGACAAAAAAATCTCCAATATAGAAGTAATAATTGTAAGATAAACAAATCTTAGTGTTTTCATGTTTCTTCCATATAATTTTTACATTTAAAATAGAAACTTTTAGAAAACCAAAAGTAGAGATGAAATTACATTTCAAGTAAAGTTCACATAATAAGTAAGTCTTGTGTTATGTGAAGCAATTTGAGTAATTATTTGTTCATGCAATGAAAGAAATGTTACATAACATTATATACTTATGTATATATACGGCAATTAATAAGACAACATAAAGAACATATGAATATTAATTGGATGAAAATAAAAATAAAAAAAAAGTAAAAAGGAGTCACGAAATAAAATTAAAAAAAATATATATGTATATGATATCTTTATTTGTTTATATATTGAATGACATTGACGTTAATCATCAATAAATAAATTCAAGTGATTAAACAAAAAAAATAAAAACTTTAAAAAGGTTGTGCGCCAATAATATACATCTCAGTGACATCAGTTGTTTATATTGCGGCACACCTCGCTGTATATGCAGTATAAAAAAACAACACTTACTATATATAGTTGACCGTGGTAAAGTGAAGATGAAAGTAGGTTATAGTGCGCTGTTATAATACTGACATATAATTACGTACTTTAGTTTAATGTAAATACATACTCTTATATACAACTGTCCATATTTTTCTCTAGATTACTTTGAATGTAATACCAAAAAAAATAAAATAAAATAAGCTGAAAAGAAATAACATCAAAAAAGAAATAAAAATATAAAAACTTACCTAATAATTTCGTTCATTTGAATTACATTTATATTAACACACAAACATGACTTGTGTACTTAACCTTTTTCCACTCTAGTCCTACTATTTTATATGCAGTTAAAATAACATTAAAATAAGGAATTCTAATTTGTACGATAGCAAAATTTCAATTTTAATCATCACGTTTATTCATTAAAATGAATTTTTAATTAAATGAGTTACGATGTTACGAATTATGATGTTAAGTTATTTATTGAAAATTGGATATTTAATTTCTAGATGCAAAATTTAGGAATGTAGTAAATTTAAAATATTTTCTTTTTACCTAAATTTAATGTGAACAAAAGATTATTTAGTTTCAATTATATTACATTTCGGAGTTTTTAGATTAGGGAATGCTTTGTTTTTTTTTGACACGTTCTCTCAGGAACTGCCGATCAGGCTCTCAACGAAGAAGGAAATAGTTCACAAGGCTAAAAATGGAATAAAATATTAGGTAATAGAGAAATGAAAATAATCGGAATTGGGATTCCAAACTCGCTATTTATTTTGGACAGTCTAATTGTGAGTTATGTGTAACTGAGCTTATGTTACGAAGCTCTTCTCTTCCTAATTTTTATTTAAAAAAAACGCAGGACAATTATTTCCTGGAAAAAGTATTCTGTATGCTGATGACACGACCCTGATTGCTAGGGTTGTGACTGAGGAAACAAAGGTGGCCAACCAAAATATTTTACTTTTGCAAAAATTGGTTTGACGAAAATGAATTAATCTTGAACAGGGAGAAAATGAAAAATAAAGTAATCACGAGATTAATGAAGAGTCTGTAATCTTTTTGGATATAACGCTTAATAGTAAACTCACCTGGAGAGATCATATTATTAGCCGGAATGGTCGGTTCGCTCAAACTATTTTCATGCTGAAAAACTGAGAGAAGAGGTGTCTATGGAAGTATTAAGTTTAGCCTATTTCGGGTTTTTCCATTCCAGGATTACCTATGGCATTAAGCTATGGGGTGCTTCATCTGATGCTGCTGTAATTTTTAAGCTCCTAAAAAAAAAAACCTGTTAGAGTGATGAAGAAAAAATAGATCTCGCGACACTTGCGAGGCCTTTGTTTCAGCAACTTGGTGTGATGACTTTTGTCGTAGGTTTTTGTTTTTAGACATGCACTGAAACAAAAAGTAACAAAAAAACAAACAATTCAGAGAGATGTTACACCCATATGGAACTAGAAATAATAAAAAATCTTGACATAACTTTTAAAAGACTGGAGAGATCCAAACAAACTTCCGGCACTATATCGAAGAAAATTTATAATAGCATTCCGGAGGAAATACGCCAACTGGAGCTCAATAAATTTTAAAAAAATGTAATGAATTCGTTCTTGATAAGAAACTGTTTTTTTATAATTTGAATGAGTTCACAGAGCACAAGAGGAGTGTTGAACATTTCCAAGTGAACTGACTCAAGTTACCTATATTATGTTATTTTATTAAATAGGTCAATAGTAAAGTTCCTCTTATTGTAAGTTGTTAATTTATTTGTTAATCTTGAAATGTTAAGTTTTGTTTGCTGTCATCATAGAATAGACGACCATGACCTACTTTTTTTTTATATATAATATGTACAGGTGAATAATAAATACATAATGTTTGGGAATTCCAAATTTGATGGAGCGGCATAAGTAATACATTATTCTTTATTAGAAACATTTACGCGGCTTTCATTTAGTACAGTTAATTAAATTGAAAGAAAAATTCAAATCAAATTTGAAATTTAATGCCACAAATTTGACAGAATCTCTAAAATTAATTTTTCCACAAAAGTATTTTTTTTTAATCTTTATTCATGCTACAATCCGCGCGATAGCGCTATAAGTAACAATCATACAAAGAACATACATACAAAATGAGTGGAGAACCAATGGTAAAACTCCAAAACTATACAAATTCACTATTGACTGTCTTCAATTGAGAGGAAATCACGAGGCCATTGTCTTTTAAGACGTCTAGGAGGGTTATTAGGAAGTGTTCGTTGGATTAAAGTGTTTGTGTGAGTGTGTAGGTTAATATAGAATTTCCTGTAACGGGTTTGGGCGACTTGAGCAATGAACGGTATATTGAGATCAGTATGTATGGTTCGGTTGGAGACATAAAAAGAAGCGTTTACAGTGTTACGGAGGATTCTGGATTGTAGGGATTGGAGTCTTTGGAGATTTGAGCGTTTGGTTGAAGAACCCCATAGTTCTATCCCGTACGCCCAGATAGGCTTTAAAATAGATGTATAAATTAGTCTTTTGTCCAGTAGTCTTTTAAGTTGTCGAATGCGTCTGTTTAGTTCTATTCTTTTATGTCGTATATGAGGATTCCATGTAAGTCTTCGGTCTAAGTAAAGCCCAAGATAGCGAGCAACGTTGACCACTGGTAAGGAAATTAAGTTGTAGTAGATTGGGGGAAAAGTAATGCGACGTAGAGTGAAGGTAATGTTTTGGGACTTATTTTCATTAAGTTTAATGACCCATTTTTTGAACCAATTTTCTAGGGAGGAAAGGTGGGTTTAAAGTATTTCTATAGTAAAGTATATATATTTATTTATTATATTATTTTATTTCTAAAGTTAAAGTATATATTTAAATTAAAGTATTTCTAAAAAAAAGAAAGGTTACATTCCATGTTTCAATAAAAATCGTTGCAGTTATTTAATAGAAAATTCCAATAAACTCAATACTTTGTAAAATTAAAATTCCGGTTAACCATTTTTCTTCATATTTAGGAATTTATTGTCGATTTACCTTAAATTATCGATACACAGTATCGAAGTTTGTATAGCTTGGTATCTTAGTTGTGACACCAAAACGGCTGTTAAAGCTCCACCAATTGCAAAATATTTCTGGTAGCGGTGACGTCATTTAACTCCGCCCACAGTTTTCACAACTATGTTACCGAGTTACCCTTTATATTAACTTCCAATATTAGATTGCCGGGAAGTATCAAAAAAACAAAAATAATAGTGTAGATAAAATACAATGTTTTAAGGTAAAACTTTGGAATAAATTTCGAGCAAATCGTGAAAACTGGCCCCAAATTTGTTCAGTAAAGTTTCATTCCGGTGTTTACATAAAAACCTTGTCAGATGTGGTGATTACAAACAAGTTTGAAATGCCTGCAATTTTTAGTTTTTGACATATTTTGTTTTATCTCGCTCTAAAATTTTTTTTTAATTTAAGGCGCGTCAACATCTATGGTTATTGGCGCCCGAAGCTTTCTCAGTACACTGCCAGCCTCCGGACAGTATTCTCTCGCTTGCAGACAATACTGTCCATCACCGAACACTGAGTTGCAGAGGCTCCAAGGAAGAAAAAAAATCTAAGGGGTAAGCATGGGACTCGAACCCGGAACCTCTGCGTGGGAGTCCAATACGCTAACCATTGAGCTAATCCCTTCTTACTCTACATTTAATATTACAAAATCAAAAGCAATGCTAATTGGCAGAGAGAAAATATATAAAAGCAATTAATTGGTTAATAATATACCTTATTTTGTGACTGCTAGAGGCACGATATCTATATATAAATTAATTTATGTGTATTACTCAATTTTAAAATAGTAATTGGTTCGAGTAGTGACACTCTAATAAGGCAAAATTATCATTGAAATTACTAAAAAATTGTGTTTAATCATTTTTAGGCAGAACCATCTTATTTTAAGGCAATTTATGATATAATAGAATAGGTTTCTGATATGGGATTCATTGTTTGTGGAGAGAATATTGGAAAGGTGATCTATTGAAGTGGAGTTGACAAACGGGATGTAGTGATTGCGTATGGGAGAGTAGATAGGACAGGTAACTATTAAGTGGTGGAGATCTTCTAAAGCGTTAAAATTACAAACAGAGCAAATTTCTTGAGGGTTAATTAAGTAAACAGAATTCTTATAAGTTATTTTGATTTGATGTTTACCACACAGTTTTAATTGGGTGAATATTTTGACTATATTGAAAGGAATATTGAGGTTGATAAGGGTTGGGCAGGACTGTTAGTGACATTGAGTTCATATATTTTAGTATATATACTGCTGTGATTAGCCTCACACAGGGATTTCAACTAAATGTTTAGGTGTGACGATTTCTAATAGTTTATCTTAGAATAGTCATGTTAGTAATATCTGCAATTGTAGTTATTAACCGCTACAAGCTAAAACTCCATAAAAATATGTTACCAATACCACACTGAAAACAGCTTGTTAGTATTCTCATATTTCCTTATTTTGATTACTGTAGCGTAGTATATGCTGACCTTACCTTGGAACTTAACACAAAATTAATTCCAAAGTGCTGCACATAACTAAAAAGAGAAAATCGCATCCGTTCAACGTCTTTATGAATAACCAAAAGATCGATTTGGAAAATGAGCTGAAATATTTAGGTATAACAATCGACTATAAATGTAATTGGGATAAACATATTGCAACTACTAGTGAAAAATGCATCAAAATAATTAATGCTTTGTCTAGGTATGCAAAACTACATCGGGGAATAAATGAAAATGCCCTGAAGATAATATATAAAGGTGTGATATTACCTATCATGACATATGGCGTGCCTGTGTGGAAAAAAGCATTAGATAAAGGTTATAATAAGAAATTAATTAATCGGGAACAGCGGCTTATTTTATTAAAGGTTATCAAGGGATATAGAACAATATCGTATGAAGCTGCCTGCATTATTGCTAATATTCCTCCATTATTGTATATATTGAAAGAAAAAGCTGCGATTTATATTATGAGAGGAACTGCCGAGCCGGATATTGACCTGGATCCAAAGAAATTTGATTCGCTTATACCTGTTAGCGAATGGTGCGATCCCGGAAAATTTGTTGAAATGGAGTTAAATATTCATGAGTCAGATTCAAAGTACACAATATATACTGACGATAGTAAATGTGAAAATAATGTATGAGGGGCATTTGTTGTTTATCATGAAAATTAAATAATGGCAGAAGAGAAGTTTAAATTAAATAGAGGTTGCTTAAACAATCAGGCGGAGCAGCTGGCAATTTTGAAGGCCCTAGCCTGGATTGAGAGTGTCAGAATGTTATTAGTGACAGGCGAATAACGGTTATAAGTGATAGTAGGTTATAGTGTTGGACTCTCTGAGAAGTACAGATAACCATAGTCAGGTAATAGAAGAAGCTAGAAAAGTCCTTGCACACTTGATAGTTAATGGATGGACTATTACTTTCAGATGGACTAGGTCACATGTGGGTACAGAGGGGAATGAAAGAGCTGATTTTTTAGCGAAAGATTCTGCGAATGGTTCTGATTTAGGAGGTTTTTGAACTCTACCCTAAATCTTTGATTAAAATGGAACTGGCCAAACGAACGGATGTTTATTGGGAAGAAGACTGGCGAAACACCTCGAAAGGATCACATCTGAAGAAATTCTTTCCTACTTTGCAGACACGTAAAGAAAGCAAATGGTTGCAGAATTCTTTTGAACTTACGCAGGTTTTGTCGGGGCATGGTAAACACAGGGAGTACTTATTCCGATTTCATTTGGCAGATAGTGCCAGCTGCATCTGTGATGTTGATACAGTTCAATGTTGGAAACATTTAATTTATAATTGTCCATATTTTGAAAACGAACGAAGAAATTTTATTTTTGAAATTCTTTTTATGGGGTACGAATGGACAGTGTTGATTAATAAGCGCATTTTCAAATTATTTAATCATTTTATTAAATATATTGTCAAGGATTATGAATTCTTTGAAACGATCTCCTTGAACTTTGTTTTGTGACATGCATATTATGCTCGTTTTTTTATTTTATTTATTTATTTTTTATTTTTTTAATGTAATTTTATTATTATTCTTTGTTTTGTTTTATACTTTATTATAGTTATATATTTTTGCTGCCTTTTCTTTATATACAAGTACATAATTTGGATTGCTTATTGCCTTTAGTTTATAAGTGTAACTTTATAACAATAGTCCTGTGTTCATTTGTCTATCTTCTTTCTTTTATGTATAAATGTGTGTACAGTTTGATTTTCTTGTATCGTTGGTTTATAACTTTGTTATCTTGGTATATTTAGTTTAGATATGTATTGTTTTATAAATGTTTTAAACTTTACTTTTAATGATAATATGTATTACTTGTAAAGTGGTGCATATTTTGATTCAATAAAAAAATAATAATAATAATAATAATTATTATTATTATTATTTATTTAGTCTGCATATCTGTATATATTCGTTGTAAATTATTCCATACATCTCTCTCAGATCAGAGAAAATTATGTATGAAACAATGTAAATTGTATTTGTTTTTCTTAAAGGACATAAGTCCCAAGGCATAATAAATTTATCTTTCTCTCTCTCTCACACACAGACACAGAGGCTATTCACTAAAAACATTTTTTCATACTCAGGAATGTGAAAAATAACATATTTCAAAAGTATGTACTTTCCGTTTTCACTAACCAGAACAAAATATATACAGTTATCAATTTCAAAAAACCAATTTTCTGACATAGGGAACCTTGAAATATATCCTCTTTTTATCAATAGTAATAAATAATCAAACTAAGTTCAGTGTGGAACATGTTCAGTGTGGATAATTTAAAAAACATATATTCTTAAAAACATTTTATTCAGTTATAATTAGGAAATAAATTTAATTCAGTTATAAATAATAAATACAATATTATTTATATATTGTACAACAATTTGGAGCATATTTTTATTGCCTGCCATCTGACGATAAAATTAAGAACTAATAGTACGTAGTGAGCGGGTAGTAATAATGTGTAAATGTAGAAAGCGTTCTAATGTAACAAAGAAGGCAACTGTTCCAAAAAAAAAAAAAAAAAAAAATGTATTAAATATTTTCTATTTTCAATATTAAAGAGAAGAGAGTAGCCTATAACCGTGGTCTTAAACTGGCGGGCCGCATCAGGTCCGGAAGCAATTTTACATACGGCCTGCTAATACATTTCTATTATGTATATTTGTCGTATGTGCTTATACTTTTAGAGACAGAGGTAATATGAAGTGAATTCCTGTGAGCGACTGTTATTGAAGGAAAAAGAGGTAGAATAAATAATGATTGGGGCTTTGTCCTAAAAAAATTTGTTTATGTTAAAATTAAGATATTTAGTTAAATATATACAAAATATAAAAAATATTTGAAATAAATGTCAAACTGAAAATTTAATATTTAGCTGTCCAATACATTTAAATTACGAAGTGTAACCAATAGAAATTTCTTGCAGATACCAACCTTTAGATTTCAGATAGAAAATAAATATATATTTAAATTTTTTCCTTTGCTGTATTATTATTATTATTAATTGTTTATGTATGGCTGTTTGATAAATATTTAGTAAGTGATTAGGCATCTAGAGAAAATAAAAAAGAAACTTTAACCTAAAGAAAAAGTCTCAATTTCAGCCTTTAGGGAGTAAAGGAGAAACATATGTTATAGAAATAACAATGAAGTTTATGAGAACAACAATGTAGAAAATACAATTGAATATTTTTGAAATAAATTTTCGATTAAACCATGTCCGAGACAAATTAAATTTTTTAAAGTAAAATTTGTAACTAATAATAAACTTACACGCATTATAAACAACACCACACACACCTGTCACGTAGGTTATAAAGAGGTGGTATCTGTCCACGAATAGGGGTAAATTCGAAGCAATATAAAAAAAATACTTCCTCTTACTGCGAGTAAGAGAAAGTAAAAATTAAAGTAATGGCTACTTTTTTAGGCGGGCTTAACGTCCAGCTACCAAATTATGTGTCGTGGTACGGGACGGAGGCACCAACTTTACTAATAACATTTTTTAAATCCTATGTAGCAACAGCCTATAAAGGGCCAAGGCTGGACAGGTGGCGATTTGAATAGGGGAGCGTGTGGTTCCCACGCCGTTTAGTTCCGACCTTCGCTACCTAGGGCGCTATTAACTGTAGCTTCCCACATTTTATCACGATGCTGGGTCAACACCGACTTTGCTCTCACTGGAATCGAACCCTGAATTCTCGCACCAAAGGCGAATACTCTAGCCACTAGACCAACGCAAGAGGACTAACATTTTTTAGAAGAATATAAAATTTAGCAGTTATAGGCTGGACTTGAATTGGGGACCTCACACGTACTATGCTCACAACCACTATACCAATAAAATAAAAACCTCTTCTACATTGTCTTGGGAGGCAGTAGCAAAAATACCTATCAAGGCAGTACTTAAAGTGACTTTTATTTTATTGGTGTAGTGGTTATGAGCATGAACTTATAATTGGACGGACCACCCCAATTCAAGTCCCGCATATAACTGCTAAATTTTGTTTATTTAAAAATGTTATTTGTAAAGTAAGTGCTTGCCCCGCTATCCACGACACTTAATTTGGTAATATTACCCTGCCAGGAAAAAATAGGCATAACTTTACCTTTTTATTAATCTTTTACCATCGAATGTATTTTCTAATGCAAGTAGATAAAATAAAAAAATAGTAGAAGTAATAACATTGTAGGTCAGAAGAGTGCGCCAATAACATTGGTTCAACCCTAAATAACATTTGAAGAAATTTAATGCCACAAATTCCACAAAACTAGTAAAATCATGTTTTTATTTTTTTTTAAGAAAATTATTGCAAATAAATGTGATGCGTATTTAAGTGTGTCGATTGATGTATGTAGGATGTTTAAAGCAAATCGGGCGTTTTTGTGAAAATCGCAAAACCAAAGTAAAGTAATCAATAAAGTCGCATTTTCGGCAGATGGATTTTGCCCGAAACCTTCGTATCAGATACGATGGTAATACCAATTTATTTTGAGCTTCGATATTTCTTTTTTGAAATATTTTCTTCACCCACACACACACAAACAGAACATTCACTCAAAATATGTTTTCATATTCAGGGGACCTCAAAACATGTACCTATTTCCTATGATAATTCAATTTCCAAAATTTGACATCATCTCAACACTTCATCTTAATATTTTTATTTTTTTTATTAAAGGCACGTCTATGGTCATTGGCGCCCGGAGTCTTCTCAGTGTACTGCCGGCCTCCGGAAGTGTTCTCTCGTTACAGGCAACTCTGTCCATCACCGGGCAGTGAGCTGTAGAGGCTCCTAGGAAGAAAAAAATCTAAGGGTAGCACTTGTCTCGAGCCCGGGACCTCCGTAAGGAACAGCGGCGTGCTTACCACAAGCTCCCCCAAACAAATATCCATCTGATATGTAAACCTTTACCCTTCACGGGTTGTTGCGCCATAGGTTTTTACAAGCTACATAAATATAAACCTAGGATATTGTTTGAAACGTTCCTTTAAAAAAAAAAAAAAATGACTTCAGGGGTTTTTGGCGGAGCTAAATGTAAGGCCTACTAATTTAATAACAATTCCTAACACTATATTATCTTAATGGATCCACTTCAAATGGTAAGAACAACATTTGAAACTATGTCAATTAAAACTGTAAAAATTGTATTGAAAGAAAAAAATTGTGTGATTCTTCATGCCTGTCTTTTTTCCGTTTCTTTTAAAAAAACTACATGCAACATGTGTTATTGCTAAATAACTCAAAACTTTTTTGAAGTTTTGCATTTATGACAGATTTTCGAAAATTGTAAATTCATCGGAAGTAATTTTTTTGAGTCCTCTGGGTAATGATAGTATTATTTTCAAATTGGATTCAAAATCTTTGACACAAAGGAAAGGGGTAGAAAAGAATAGTAGTATATGTGGTGGGCAAAAGTCGAAACCAAAAATACTGGTATAAAACACAACACAACTTTCTTAAATACGATTATAAAAGTGACAGATTTTCTGTGCACTTCAATATTTTTACTCAGTTTTGCCCTAACGTAAATACAGAGGTGGTGAGAATACGTGGATAGCTACAAATTATAACAATTGAATGGTGTATATACAACACAACATAACGGCAAAACTCAAAGTTTAACATTTCAATTGTAAGTCACAGTTTCATAAAGCAAGCTTCAAAATCACTTTTCATGGAAAAATATTTCAAATACGAGTGATTGTGATTCGCGTGATTTATAATCTGTACAGCTAACAAGTTTAAAGGAAAACATTGTAGCCGTTTTCGAGGAAATTCCAGAAAAACTCAAAAAAATCTCTTGTATCCCGGGTTCTACAAATTTGGACTTAAGAGGAAACCTTACGTTGCTGCTTCCGCAGTCCAGTAGGCTAATCACTTAGCTATTCCCTTCCCTACTTCATCTTAATAGGAGTATGAGAAAGTAATAACGATTTAAATTGTACATTTCCAACTCTGTAGTATTTTGTTTAAAATATTTTTATTTTTTTTTTATTCATACTATTATTATATTTAATTAAAATATTCAACTAATAATTATATGTGCCTTGTTAATTGCATATTAAACGATGTTAATATCGCGTATTTATAGATATAATATATAAAACTAATTAAGATAAAAATTCAAATTATGCGTGTAAACAAACAGTTATGCGTTCAATTCTTGATGAGAGTTTTATTTTTGAACATCTCCATAAACTATCATCATATATGGTGTGTGTAAGTAGGTATGTAATGTATCTGTTGGTAGAGCGAGGCTGGTAATGATTAGAACGGCCTTGATTTCATTATGGTGTAATCACTTGGTAATATTTTACAATCTAGTTAATATTTCTTAATAAAAAAGAAAATAAAAATTATAATTAAAACAGATTTTTTTTATTTTTTTTATATATGAGTATCTTCTCCTCCTTTTTAAATCTAGCATTTCATAAAGATGGATGATCCTTCTTGTTTGTATTTATAAAAAAAAAAAGAATATTAAAAAGACAAGTGCATACCATAAGGGCTTTATTTTTATTTTTTTTTTGTTTTCCAGATTATTGAATATTTTGTTTCGGTGGCGGGGAAGGAGGAGGAACTGGATTTATGTTCAAGGTGAAGGGACTTTTAGTGAGTTGTCGATATTTCAAAATATTACGAAACACCTATGAAATATGTGAGTGTGTAGATATTATTTGTGTTTGATAATATAAATCTTATATCTGTGTTTATCATTAGTCAATTTCATTTTTTTTGTATATTGTTATATATTATTTTATATATATTGAATATTATTTAAAATATATTTATATTCATTCAATATATTTATCTAAATATAACTTAGTACTATCCCACTTATATAAGGAGAATTTGATCAATGACTAAGTGAGAATTTTTTTGAATTTATAAATAAGATGTTAGAAATATTTTTTACTTCCTCTAACTCCTAGTAAGAGGAAGTATTGTAATCGTGTCAAATTTTCGATATCGAGTGTTTCACACCGTAAATATCCGTTTTTGATGTCCCCTGATCCCAAAAAGTTGGTTTTTATTTAGCGAATGTCCGTGTGTGTCTGTGTGTTGGGTAGGTATGTGAACAGCAATAGCTCAAAAACGAAAAATCGTAGAAAGTTTCAACTTGAATATTCCGTTTAGGGTACCATGGGATCTGACGGTGCGTTATGTCCATATTCCTCAACCGAAGTACACTTTACCTAGTTGTTTTTTGTGGCGTTTTTGCAATTTTCTCAAAATGGCTCCGAAAGATTTTCTTTAAACTTGGTATATCAACTACACATACAAAGAGCTACAACTTTTATTTGAAACATTTCTCCAGGAAAATTCATTTAAGGGCACTTCTGGGGGAGGGTGGGGTTAGGTTTTCATCTTAACTGCTGTTTCAGTATATTAGACAATTGTATCATCCAAACAAAATTAATTAGAAATAAATACATGGCCAAAATTCCGAGTTTCAAGAAAATTAGTAAACCGGAAGTGCGCTTTTGCTGAACAATTTTTTCAGTTTTCGACGAATCTTATTAAATTTGGTACACAAACTATAAAAGCTGTCAATTATAATTTGGAGAACTGGAGTAACAGAAAGTTGTGTGAGTGTTTCACACCAGATTTTTTTATTGTATCTTTTAGAATGAATTGAGAAATAGTTATATTGAAAAATAAAATTTTTTAATGATCTGAAACGTGGACAGTTATTTTATCTTAAATTATTTCCTTTCAGATTGTGATAAATAGGGCCTGTATATCACATTAGGCAATTAAGGCATTGTCTAGTAGCTGTAGCCAACAGTTACTCCACAGTAAAATATGTCCTCCTGCGTAATCCAAATAACTATCCATTATATCATTCTGTAACTATTGTCCCTAACTCAGGTTATGGAGAAAATTTATATAATCTCAAACAGCAAT
>JAAEAF010011446.1:0-13637 GCA_011037195.1 Triatoma infestans
CTAAACTGTTAGTAATTAGTATTATATTAGTAACTAGACTAAACTATTAGTAATTAGTATTATATTAGTAACTAGACTAAACTATTAGTAATTAGTATTATATTAGTAACTAGACTAAACTATTAGTAATTAGTATTATATTAGTAACTAGACTAAACTATTAGTAATTAGTATTATATTAGTAACTAGACTAAACTATTAGTAAATTAATATTGGAAAAGTGCGTTTTTAATAAATAGTTTTTTCAGTTTCCGCGATATATTTCATAAAAACACCGACGAATTTCATTATATTTGGTATACTAAACTATAAAACTTGTTAATTACAATTTTGAAAATTGAAGTAAGAGAAAGTTGTATGAGTGTTTCACGCCAGATTTTTTTTTTTTTTAAAGTTTTTCGCGATATTCTTAAAAAAAAACGATTCGTTTTTGTATATTTGCGCTAAAATTGCCATTTTTTGATGCCACTTTTTGTTCAATGAGTACATGGAAATATCCAAAAATTAAGTCACTGATAGTTAGTGAGATAGTTCGAAATATTAGCATCCGTATGCCGTAATTCTGCAAAATCTGGCTGCTAATAAATATGCCAGATATGACATTTTTTATAAACCATATTTTTTTTTTTTTTATACTATATTATTTAAATTCTTAACCTAATTTAGACTGAAACCTCCCTTGCCTTTGGCCGCAGGTTAGAACGTAATCTAATCTAATCTAGAAACACGGGGCCTCCTAGGGAGGTTCAGCACTTAGACCTCAGCTGGGCCCATTGTGCACCCCGTATAGGCACCTCACATCAGCCCTGTATCATTAAAAAACGCCAAGGCTGAGGCGAGTGAAATATCTGACCCTGCCTTCGGCTCCAAATTGTTGACGACAAAAATGTAAAATAATAATAATTATAATAAGATAATATAACGATAAGATATAAGAGAAACAAGATAACCATTCTATCTTTGAGATAATGTCATTATTATAATTTGAAATTATTAATGATTTTTTTTTTTTTAAATTATCCCAACTAATTTGCAGTATCTAAACATAAAATAACCAGTGATAATTATCAAATATAATTATCATAATAAATAATTATCAAATAAAATGATAATTATCAGTTAATTATAAGGGATAATTTAATTTAATTTAGGATTAATTATCTACGTATATATATAAAAATTCAGCATCCGTATGTTTGTGGCCGCAAAACTCGAAAAGTAGTCGATGAATTGACTTGAAATTTTTACACAACGTTGCATTTCTATGAAAGAGTGTTTATATATACTTTTTACTCCGAAGTTCCCACGGAAACGGGAAATTGTCCGAGCGTTTCGCGAGGTTGGCAGAAATAGACAGACTCAGACGCGTTGCGATGGTGGCTCACTCTCTGAACCTCTTTCTCAACTACTTATAAGTACCTCTATTCCGAAGTTGCCACGGAAACGGGAAATTCCGAGGTAAAAATCCGTTCAAACGGCCATATTGCGTTAGCACTTGCTTCTTCAGGTATTGCTACTACGTTGATGGAAGGAGGTAGAACAGCGCATTCAGCTCATAAACTGTCACTAAACATGCACTTCACAGAAAACCCAACATGTAACATTTCTAAAACATCAAGGAATGGGAAAGGTTCTTCAGGCGTGCAAAATCATTGTATGGGATGAGTGTATAATGACTTATAAGAAGTCATTGGAAGCATTAGACCATACATTGAAAGACTTGCGAAATAATCAGGTTCCATTTGGTGGAGCATTGGTGTTATTAGCCGGTGACTTCAGGCAAACGCTTCCAGTGATACCTCGTTCAACACCCGCTGATGAATTGCATGCCTGCTTGAAATATTCAACTCTTTGGAGCACAGTAAAAAAAAATTCATTTAACAACGAATATGAGAGTTCAACTTCAAAACGATCCAACAGCTGCCATATTTTCAAGACAATTACTCGAACTCGGTAACGGCACTGCTCCTACAAATCCGGAAACGGAAAAAAATCACCTTCCCATCTAATTTCTACAACATTGTACATTCAAAAGAAAAATTAGTAGACAAGGTATTCCAAAGCATCGAAACAAATGATCAAAATCACGCATGATTAAGCCTAAAAATCAGACTGAGCCACAGTAGCTTCCGATTTTTACCATTCAGATACTCTGTTGTCTGTTAATTAGATAATGTTTTCTTATGAAAATATTTGACTCTTTACGGAGCCAAGGTGGGGAGGACATACTGCTGCCTAAGTAGTGTACTTCATTCTCTATTTCTTTTAAATAATAAATTAATTGGACAATTATATTCATTAATATTACAATAGAATGCATCAAAATAAAATGAACATCAGCCGGGAACAAATTATGGAAATACAATTTACTTGTAATTGTGATGGTAAATCATGTATAAATCATAGCAGTGGGCAGAGCGCAATTGTATGCAAATGAGCATGATGGCTGATCATTTCAAAAATGAATGTATCTCATATAAAGAAATTGGTGGCCGTAATAAAGTTTACAATGGATATAATTGAATTATGGAAGATATAGGTAGACTATCGTAAGTATTTCTGTATATAAAATCAGATTTTCCGGGGAAAAAAGTATAACATATAAAAATGATGTTTCTTTTCTGTGGAGTCGAAATTTTAAGTTTAAAAGAAAACTCATTTGAAGTCATTTTCGAGAACCAAATTTCAAAAACTTATTCTATAAATTGGCCTTTCGGTAATCTATTTTCTAGCAACGCATTTATATTAGTATTAATAATGGGTACGCGAAGGTGCAGGACCTTAGTCAAATTTGGTTGTTATCCCTCCCCCCACAAAAAAAAAAAAATAACCGCTCCTAAGAAGCCTCCTCCAGCAGTCTACCGGCCTGACTACAATATTTTAAGATATTTTTAATCTCCAACTTTCCCAAGCATTCCTTTTGAGAGTGTTGTCTTTACAAACGAGGACATTGGTCCTAGTTTTTGGTACACAGTTTCTCTGAATCCTCCGTTAAATACTGATATCAAAGGCTAGACGCCCTGCTTATTTTGTGTAAATGATTGGCTACCAAGAGTATAATAATCAACACCTACCACGACTCTCAATTTATCCTATTCAGGAAGAGAAGATATTTCAAGTCCACCTGTCTTATACCGTTTAATAAATCTCTTAGCGTGGAGACATCCCTGTGTGTACTTCCCCCCCAAATACTTCTCCGGTTCTCAATTCTTCCATCGTTTTGGCTTCTCTATTTCAAAATTGCTTGATGATGACTACTGCTGGTTTAGAAAACAGTTATGAGTATCCTACTTTAGCTAACTCGTCCGTCCTATCATTACCCATAAAAGCTCCATTCTGCTTCTCAAAACGAGGCCATTAAGTCTTCTCCTGCATTCAGTCACCAATTTAGAGCTCGTGCCCGGCTTATTTAAAGACTTTATTCCAGCTTGATTATCAGAAAATATTCTCATCTCTGCCACTCTTCCACCAGCCTACGGCAGCATTCAATGTACCAATGATCTTAGCCTGGAAAACAGTGGCCGTATCCCCTAAAGCCATATATCTTCCTTTGTTCAGTCCCTGTAGCCAAGCTTCTGCCCCGCACAGACCAACGCATTTAATGTGTTTTATTCTTATATAGATATAATAACCGTAAATTGTTTTAGACTAATGCTGACACCCTTACAATCAATTGCTTTTTCTAATGTGGCAATTCAAAACATATATTTATATGTAGAAAATCAGTTACGAAGCGTTGACATAAAAAACGATCGCGATACTTCCTTTTCGATTCTTAACGTTCTAAACGATCGCGATTCTTACAGCAGTAAGAAAAAGTACTTCTCTACTACAAATCTCACTGTTTCTAATCCCTGTTATATATTTTTTTTTTTTTTTTGGTAAAGACCTAAGCTTTGCCATACAGTCAGCGCTAATGTTGAGAGAGGCTTATTTTCACAATAACTTTAGCCAAAACTTCAGGTAACTAATTGAATTTTATAAATCTATAATAATCACCTATATTTTCCGTGATAGCATGCTTCTTTTTATGGTCTTCGTCCGGTTTCGGTTGTTCGTACACCATCAGGATGTTTTTTGCTCAAACAGTATGATAACATAGGCTTGCACAGAGCATATTTAGTTGATACACAACTTGCTCTGTGCAAGTCCTATTATCACAATGTATTGACAGAAAAAATCCTGATGATGGGCGAACGCCCGAAACCAGTCGATGATCACAAAAAAGAAGCAGGCTATCACGGAAAATATCTCTGCGGAACTAATCACAACATCTATCATAATGTCCCTATGTACGTACAGTATGTTTAGACCAAGAATTCATATAATAGTTTCCTATTTTCTATATTGGTTAGTGAATATGATTTCTTCTTATTCAAAAGGAGTTTATAAGTATTTATAAATAATCTGATTCCTTTTGGGCGGAATTGTTGGGGCCCATATTACTATATATATGAAGCTCTTTCGTTTGTCGCCTCTCTTGCAGTCTAATTATTGTTGCTTTACATGCTTGTTTACGGCTAGACCCTTAAACCATTAGAGGTTTTCCCCGCAATGGGTACATTAACTTTACATAGATTTTGATGGCTCTCCTATCTGAAATACTGTACCCTAGTTGTCATATATTCAAAGCTTAGTGCCTTATGAAGCTATTCAGGTCCCTTGAAAGGAGTTTTATATAATTAATTCGCTGTGCATTGGCAGCTTCTTTAAAATTAACTATCTACGATTTCGTTATTTCTTAAATCAGAATCCCTCTTCTTATCTATAAAAAAAGTTTCTCCTAACTTTTTTTGTCTGATATTAAAAAAAAAAAAAACAAGAACGTCCAATATTTTTACTTTCTCTTACTCCCTAAGTAAGAGGAAGTATTGTACCGTGTCAAATTTTGATATCGAGTTTTCACCGGAAATTCGTTTTGAGGTCCCTTATCCAAAAAAGTGGTTTTAGCGAATTTTCTGTGTGTGTGTGTGTGTGTGTCTGTGTGTGTGTATGTATGTGAACAGCATAGCTCAAAAACGAAAAATCGTAGAAAGTTCAAACGTGATATTACGTTTAGGTATCACCATGGGATCTGACGGTGCGTTATGTGTCAATATTCCTCAACCGGAAGAACCACTTTACTAGTTTTTTTTTTACGTTTTTGCAATTTTCTCAAAAATGGCTCCGAAGATTTTCTTTAAACTTGGTATATCAACTACACATACAAAGAGCTACAACTTTTATTTGAAACATTTCTCCAGGAAAATTCATTTAAGGGCACTTCTGGGGGAGGGGTGGGGTTAGGTTTTCATCTTAACTGCTGTTTCAGTATATTAGACAATTCTGTCATCTAAATAATGTTAATTAGAATTAAATATGTTGTTGAAATTCCGAGTTTGAAAAAAAATAGATAACCGGAAGTGCGTTTTTACTGAAATATAATTTTCAGTTTCTGGTATTTTCTCGAAAATGGCTCCAACGATTTTCTTTAAACCAGTGTTTTAACTATACATATAAAGAGCTACAACTTTTATTTGAAACTTTTCCCCTGATAAATTCATTTAAGGGGACTTTTGGGGGAGGGGGATTATGTTTTTCTTTAAAAATGCTATCACGTTGATTATACAATTCTGTCATCCAAATTGAAATAACTAGAAATTAATATATGACCCAAATTCCGAGTTTCAAGGAAATTAGTAAGCCGGACAGTTTTACTGGACAGTGTTTTCACTTTTCGACGAATTTCATTAAATTTGGTACACTAACTATCAAAATTTGTCAATTATAATTTTGAGTACTGGAGTAAGAGAAAGTTGTGTGAGTGTTTCACACCAGATTTTTTTTAAGACAATAAGTTTAGAAGCGGAGGAAGAAGTGAAATATTGTTTATTTTTATCAGCGAAATTTTTACTATCGTTCAGTGTTAACTGTTTTTTTTCTACTGCAGTTTTATTATTTTTACTGCAACTAATTTTATTGTTCATCCAGACGGAGAGTGATTAATTCTGCCAGAAACATTGTGATTTCTTTTCTGGAAAGAATGTTTGATTTGCAGATGTTGTAATTTGGAAGCGTATTGATTGTATTTAGGAAGCGTCAGTAAAAAAAAAAATGCAGTGGGTGTTAGGAATCCAAGTTTTTAAGAAGCCATTAAAAAGAGCATTAAAATGAGCAAAGCTTGGTGATACATGAGATAGGTCTTCATTGAAAGCGTTATTTATTTTCCTAACTAAGACAAGAAATTATTAAAATGCCATTTAAATATAGGTGGTGTTGTAAATTATGCTAAAATGTCCTTACACTAAAAAAAATCCTTAAAATCAGTTTCCCTACGAAGATATTTTAAATAAAAGTAATAGACCTACCTATGTGTAAACAGTAAACCAAATTTTATAGATAACTCAAGAAAAATCAAACAACCGGGTAAAGAAAAACATGCAATAAAGTTGTAATCCATATCGGATTTTCATCGTCGAAACAATCGTATAGAATCCGCTAAAAGCAGCTAGAAATTATCGAGTTTAACTTCTAGTGTTTTTTTTCTCCTTCACTCACTTATACAACATAAAAACATTTGTACATTGATAAAAATGTTTGTACTCAGATATGGTCTAAAAAAACTTTTATTACTTTTTATTGGTAAAATCTTAAATTTTGAAAATTTAACTTAAATGCAATATTTCCATTTAAAGCAGAAATTAAGTTGTTTCTATGTTTGTTTTTTTTTAGCCACCCTATGTTTTGAATTCATAAACAAGACAGCAGCTTAAAAGGATTTTTGGCAAGAATTACAAAAAAAATCCTACCTCAAAAATTATTATTGATTACAACAGCCATTTTAAAAAAAAATACTAATCTAATAAAAGCAAAATCTATCTGACTGCCCGCAAATTCAGGGTCAGCCTCCTCTAATTTCCATCCTATATATATGCTGGTGTTCCCCAAGGAAATATACTTGGACCCATCCTTTACTCAACTATGCCATATACCGCCACTCTCTACACAATCGCTCATGATACCACCATTCTTGCTGCACATAAAGAACCCGTAATAGCAACTCGCAATCTACAGGCGGACCTGAGTTCACTCCAAAAATGATTCAACAAATGGGGAATCAAAATTAGTGCTGAAAAGAGCCAAACAATTTCCCTCACTCTGAGGACTCACTTTTGCTCCAGTTTATTATGAAATGTCGTCTTACCCCCAGTACAAAAAGTTCGCTACTCAGGACTATATTTGGACCGACGCGTTACCTGAAATCCACATACTAGACTCAAACGACAGGCACTACTTCAACGTTACAAAATGCTGATGCGATTACTTGACAGACGATCTAACCTAACACTTACTAGCAAACTTCTAATCTATAAAGTAATACTTAAACCTATTTGGGCTTACGGCGCCGAACTGTGGGGTTCAACCAAACGATCTAATTATAATCGTATCCAAACACTCCAATCCAAAATCCTCCACAAAATCGTGTCAGCTCCTTTCTTTGTTTACCAACCATACAATCCATTCTGATTTAAATATACCATACGTCCGTCAAGAAATCCTATTCTGTTACAATAAATTTCACAACAGTTTATCATCTCATGTCAATCCTCTCGTTCGTCACAAACTGCAGGCTCACCTGAATTCACTTCAACAATGGTTCAACAAATGGGGAATCCGAAATCAGTGCTGAAAAGTGTAAAACCATTTCATTCACTGTCCGACAACTCACTATTGCTCCAGTTTATCATAATAAACTGTGAGCATTGTCATAACAATGCTGGCTTACCCCCAGTAAAAAAAGTTTGCTACTTAGGACTATACTTGGACCGGCGCCTCATCTGGAATCCACATACCAGACTCAAACGATAGGCACTACTTCAACATTACAAAATGTTGATGTGATTACTTGGCAAACGATCTAATCTAACACTTACCAACAAACTGCTAACCTACAAAGTCATACTTAAACCTATTTAGGCTCACGGCGCAGAACTGTATTGGGATTCAACCAAACGATCTAATTAATGATGGATAATGATTGTGAGATTCGGACTTAAATTTTTGCCAACATTTCGACAAATATATATTGTCTTTATCAAGGCATAAAAAATAAGAAATGTTAAAAAAAAAAAAATCTTCAAACACATGATAACTGAAATTTATGTATATATATTTTAGGAAAAATAAATAGTTGGGAATACCTTAACACCACAGAGAATGAATAGTGAACAAATGTTTGCAATGTTTTAAATTTTTGTAACATTTTTTATTTTTATGCCTTGATAAAGACAATATTTATATTTGTCGAAATGTTGGCAAAAATTTAAGTTTTTTTTTTTATTATTTAAAAAAAAAAAAAAAGACCGAATCTCGCAATCCTTATCCATTATTTAAGAACGGTTGAAAATATTATCTTCCATACATTAATAATAAACCATACAGATTTATATATACCATACGCCCGTCATCATATTCCATAATCCATATTCCATAATTACAAATTTCATAACAGTTTATCCTCTCTCTCTCTCTCTCATGTCAATCCTCTTGTCCGTGAACTTGTATCCCTTACTAATCCTTATAAATTCTACAAGAAAACTAAAACGTTAGTGGCCTCGTGATCTATTTATTGAGTAAATCGGTGTTTCACTACTTTCTATTAATTATCCATAATTAACAAATGTTATTATTGTTAAGCTTATAAATGGTGTAAATATTAATAAATAAATAAATAAATAAAATCTATTTAATAAAAATAAAAAATAAAAATAAAAAAATTACAGATACATCTTACACATTATGACCTTTGCAAAAATATATTTATTACTGGGGGCCTAAATATATTATAAGGGCGTATCCTTCCATTGCGTACAAAACTGTATCAGTGCGCTAACTAGGAATGTTATATGGTTGAGAAAATTTACTGTTAACGCATAGGTCAAAGGTGTCTTTTGAGTAGGACTTGTACAATAACATAGGGGTGTAAAATGAGTTCTTGTACAAAATTTATTGTTTAATCAGTAGAGATTTTATGTGGTATAAAAGTATAGACAGGTTTTGTATTTTCTTTTGTTTTTTTTTATTTTTTTTTTAAAAAGGCAAGAATTATTTAATAAATTTTAAAATCAGAATTTATAAAATTAAAAAAGTATAATGTTTTTTTTTTTAGGAATAATAAACAAAATAAAATCCTCATATACCTTAAATTTTTTTTTTTTTAGCATTATTTTTTTTAATAATTAAACAATTCAAGTGATTCCACCTCAAAAAAAAAAAAAAAAAAAAAAAACAATCATAAGTAACCGTGAATTTATTAAAGAAATATGTGAGGGAAACAAATATTTCATTCATTACATAAATACCCTATTTATAGAATAGATTATTAATTTTCATAATTCGTAAATATGACGTCATTCAAAAACGTCAATGAAAATTATACTGAAAATAAGATTGGAAGAAAAAAAAAACAACAAAATATGACCAATTTATTTAAAAATATAATATCTTTAATTTTGGGAAAGTTTTCCGGTTGGTCAATTGTTTTTATTCAACACAAAGAAAAGAAAAAAAAAAAAAAAAAAAAAGAAGCAAACTTTTGATTGATTGACATATATTGATTAATAATACTAAATAAAAAATTGTACAAATATGTATTGGTAAATACTTAGTCGAAGTTTTTTTTTTTTTTTTGGGGGTCAGTGTAAATATTACAAAATATTCTTCCAAATAATATATTAAACAAATGAAAAGAGTTGAACAAAAAAAAATATTTCCTTGATTGAAAATTATATTTTTGTTTATATAAACCAGCAAAAATAAATACTGTTGCTTTTTAAAAAAAAAAATTATGTTCACAACAAATAAGCATTAGGAACAAAACAAGCGGGTACTTTATTATAAAAACAATACGGGTCAAAAATAAAATGCGATATATAATTATAATGAATCAGTTTTTTACTAAACTGAATATAAAATTTAATAAACATTTAAAAATTTACAAGAATTAAATTAATAATATTAAATTTTTCAAAATCGTAAAATTAATTTTTATTTAAAGAATTTAATAAATTGTAAACAAGGAAAGCTTGAAAAATATAATATGGGTTAGTGGCATTTATAAATACACCATTAATTTTATCGTATAAATTTTTAATTATATTTAATTATTTATAATAATATATATATATATTTTTTTTTTAATTTTAATAAAATAATATTATTTATACATGTAAAATCACGATAAAATAAAAGAATTTTTTCGATAGATGACCATAGTAAAAAAACAAAAAAAAAAAAAAAACCAAAAAAAAAATAAAGCGGTGGCTTTGTATTTTTATAATTCAAAAAAAAAAAAAAACCCCTTTCCAAATAAGAAGTGAAACACCCTGTTTGGAATTGTAACGGTGTCCAAACGTGACACCAGCTGTTTCCAAAAACATTGCTTTACATTATTGATTTTATTTTAATTTTTTTATTTTATTTTATTTTTTTTTAAAGTTATTTAAAATAAATTTTTTTAAATTTATTAGTTTTTTTTGTCAAATTTTGATTTATTTATTACCATTATCTTTTTTTTTTTTTTTTTTTTGTTTTTTTTTTTCAGTTTAGAATTAGCTCTAAATTTAAGAAGATACTTTAAGGCATTTTAGATATTTAAAGTAACTGTAAATTAGTTTTTTCACTAATTAATTGTTAAATTAAAAAAAAAAAAAAAGATTTCTTATTTCTATAAGAATATAAAAAAATTAATGTTCATAAACTCACATATAAAAAAAACAAATTATGCATCAGTAAGTGAATAAAAGTATTTGTTAATCTTAAAATATAATTATCATTAATTATAATTAACGAAAAAATAAATTAGATAAAAAAAAACTTACTGTATGGCCACCTGTTTCAAAGACCAGTCCATCAAGATGGTGGGAAACTAACTCAGCGACTAGTGGGTCCGGCTGTTTTAAGTTCTAGTTCAAACCAAAAGCCTACCAGTTACTTTATTGATCCATAGAGAAAATATATATATATATATATATATATAGTGGGAGAACCAGTGGTGGTGGTGGGATAGCCCATTCATAACTAGAGTGGGAACAACTGCAGGGTGGTTATTTAGGTGCATGCGCAATAGCGTTCCTTAACTCTATGTGACGTCATTGATAACCACTCCTTGGTCCTATATGGTCGGACATGGTTGGAAGCGGGAGCGGGGGGGACTTAAAAAGCCCTCCTTTAAAGTCCCTTCCCCCCCAAATAAATGGGTCCACCCCCCCGTGTTTTTTTTTTGTTTTTTTGTAATATCTTTTCTCATTGCTTTTCTTCTTAGTTATTTTCCTTTTTCTATTCTGAAGGAAAAAAGATAGAAGTTCTCTTTTTTTTTCTTTTTTTTGGTTTAGACTGCATTAGATTTTTTTTTCTTCATTAAACCTCGACGACTTTTCTTATTTTTATTTTTTTTGCCCATACTCAATCTTTTTCTTCTTTATAAACTACAAAAAAATTATCAACTAGAAATGGACAAAATTATGTTATAATAGTTTTTAAAAACTATTCCTTTTCTTTATTTTAAATATAGTTTTCTATTTATTGACTGACATCCATTCATAATTTTCCCGCCTATATTTAGTTTTCCCGCCCTACAATTTGTTAGGTCAACCCACGCATATGTAGAACATAAACAACAGATTCCACCAAAAGGAAGGGATAAATATTCAGTGCTATCATCTAATATTTTTTTTTTTGTCTTTTTAAATAATGCAATACAAAAAAAAATCTGGTGTGAAACACTCACCCACAACTTTCTCTCTTACTCTAGTTTTCAAAAATTGTTATTGACAAAACTTTATAGTTAGAATATTAAATTTAATAAAAATTTGTCTGTAATTTTTATGGGGAAAAATCACAGAAACTGTCCAGTAAAAGCGCACTTCCGGTTTTCTAATTTTTTTTCTTTTTCTTGAAACTCGGAATTTTGGCAATCTATTTATTTTTAATTAATTTTGTCTAGATGGTAGAATTATACAATTCTATCTCAGTTGATTATACAATCAACTGAGATAGCAATTTAGAGGAAAACATAACCCTACCCCTCCCCTAAAAGTGCCCTTAAATGACTTTATTAAGAGAAATGTTACAAAATAAAAATTTTAACTCATTATATATGTAGTTAATACGCCAAGTTTAAAGAAAATCGTTGCAGCCGTTTTAGAGAATAATAGCAGAAAACTGAAAAATACTTTCTAGTAAAAACGCAATTCCGTAAATCCGTATAATGGATATGTTAGGTAGAGAGAATTTGGGTCTGGTAGATGATATAAGAAGAAGATTTGGTTAACACTGGTTAACTAATATATTACTTAAGTGATACAGACTGCCTGGACTTTACAATAGAGAAATGTTTTAAAGTAGACTGGTATGAAAATGACACGTAGTAATTGGATGTATTGAACTGAATTCAACTGTCCTTTTTATGGATTGTCCGTTGCTATATTTATACAGTTTCTCCCACTCCAGTCCGAGAGAGTGGTTTTGGGTTTTGCTCTTTACTCTCTTTGGTTGCTGTTACAATCCGATATTCTTCAAACTCAGATTTTCAACAACATATTTAACTCTACCTAATATTATTTAGATGATAGAATTGTAAAATAAATGTCGTGGGAGCATTTTTTAAGCTGTTTTTTTTAATAGGGGGCGCGATAGGAACTTTAGTTAGTATACTAAGTTTGAAGTACTAAGTACTAAGTTTGTCTGTCTCATTTGGTGTTTTTATAAAAAAAGAAAAAATAGTAAAAACTGAAAAATCTGTTCAATAATGTCGCACTTTCAGTGCAACCGATGTTCTTCCAAATCAAACTTTTGTCAACATATTTAAATTCTCATTAGATTATCTAGATTTATAGGAATCGTATAATAAACTGAATAGTACTGAGATAGTACTTTAGACCCAAACATAACCCTATCCCTCCTCCAAAAAAAGCCCCCACCTTAAATGAGTTTACTCGGAAAAATGTTTCAAATAAAAGTTGTAGCTATTTATATGTGTAGTTTAGATTCTTAGTTTTAACAATATCGTTGGAGTTGTGATGGATGCAAGAAACATAGAAATATATTAATTTATAAAAAAATCAAAAATATCAAGATATGTGACAATTCCCTTGCAAAAGGGTACACGCAGGTATAAGAGAGCAGTTATTGAAGGTTGATTAACCTTAATAGCAATTGTACTACCCCCTTCTTTTACAGGGGAGGAACTGAACGAACAAAAGAGAAGATTCTTTTCAAGACAGACTTGTCGTAGACACCAAGGAGAACGCTTCAGAACTGTACCAGTTTTATGTTATAAGAGTTTATTATAAGCTTATTATTGATATTTTAATTTCTCTTAGAGAATAATATATCTATTTTAAAAGCAGTGTGATCTCTTGATTAGTTCTTAATACTTCTATCTTTACTTCATACGTGCTTACAAGCCCTTTTACAACACCGCTCAAACCACTACAAATACACTTCACCATTACATTTCAGAGCCGTTTTAGAAAAATTGCCAGAACATTTGAAAAGTACTTTTCAATAAAAATGCACATTTTCGGTCATGTGATTTTCTTTAAACTCGGTATTTCAACAATATATTTAATTCTAATTAATATTATTTAGATGATAGA
>JAAEAF010011447.1:0-11991 GCA_011037195.1 Triatoma infestans
ACCTTTTCTTAGCTTCCTTTAATCATCTTTTTATATTCTATAAAGTTGTTAAAATTAGACTGGCTTTTGTAATTGGAAAAAGCTAATTTTCTTTCAGTGGTAGTTTTTTGGCATTCTAGGTTCCACCAGGTATAGCTAGTTTTTAATTTTATATTTTTATTAAATTTGGGTAAAGATAATTTGCAGGCTTTATTAACTGTATCTATAAAATTATTATATTTAGACGTTTCATTTATTAAACTACTCGTATCATTTTCACCCATAAATTGTTTGAATTTATCCCAATTTGCTCTTTTTGTGTTCCACGTTCTAAAATTATTACCTGTCTGATTATAACAAGTGAGAGAGTTAGTTTTTATAATAACAGGTAAGTGATCCGAACTTAAAGCGTCAGAGTCTGCACATCAATCAAACATATGGACAACATCACTAGATACGAAACTGATATCTATAGCCGACCTACTACTACTTGCCATATTACTCACTAATTTGGGGAGCCGTCATTTAGAAAAATAAAATTTGTTTCGTGAGCAGCTTCAATCAGGTTTCTACCCTTTCCATCTGTCCAGCTGGAGCCGAAAGCAGAATGGTGGCAGTTATAGTCTCCTAAAATTAAGGCCGGACTAGGAATACTTTTAAAAAATAATTTCCAGTCGTTGACGGATATACAAGTGACCAGAGTTATATGTCCACCCAATTTTTTTTTTTAACCCGCGGTAAATTTTCCGAAAAAATAAAAAACTGTATTTAATCATTTTTAGTCTAGTTTATTTTCAGTGACTGATCCATTTTTTTTAAACCCCAATATCCCGAGATACAGCATCCAACTTTTTTTTTTCAAATGGAACATTATATTTTTTTTTATATTTTTATAGTACTTGAGCCTCTAAAAAAAAAAAAAAAAAAAAAAAATTTAAAATCGGTTAGGTTTTTGAAAAGTTATGGTAATTTAAAACATGAAAAACAAATTTCAGTTTAATGTCAAAATTACCTTATTTTTTTTTTAAAGAAGCTGTTCAAACTGGGCACCATCAACGGATAGGCAAGCCAAAGCTCTGGACTCCCACGTTCTGTTTGTAGCAGCACTTAGGTGGCAAAGTCAAGATCTAGGCAGGCTAGAGTTATTCGACGTTCCAGATCTTCGACTGAAGCCACGGGATTAAGGTTACTGTACGCTTTATTTTTTAGATATCCCCACAAAAAATAGTCCATTGGGGTTTTTTCGTGGAAATTTCTGTCCAGGTAATGTCGAACAACTCTCGCATTATGTGCCGGGTAACCATCTTGTTGAAAATACATATCTAGCCGACGTTTTAGAGGAACATCTTCAAGCAGAACTGGCAAAATGTCTCTTAAAAAAGTTAGATACCTTTCACCAGTTTAAGTTCTCTCTGTAGAAGTTTGGGCCTATTAGTTGGTTTCCTAAAACTCCACACCAAACGTTTGTAGAAAAAACAACCTGATGGCGTGTGGCGAAGGTAACTTGTGGATTTTCTTCTGCCCATATTCTAAAGTTCCAACGATTAAGAAGGCCAAGTTGGTAAACTTTGATTCATCAGTCCATAAAATTGTGCATTTTTTGTCCATTTTTTGTGGGGATATCTACAAAATAAAGTGTACAGTAACCTTAATCCCGTGACTTCAGACGAAGATCTGGAACGTCGAATAACTCTAGCCTGCCTAGATGTTGACTTTGCCACCTAAGTGCTGCTGCAAACAGACCGTGGGAGTCCAGAGCTTTGGCTTGCCTATCCGTTGATGGTGCCCAGTTTGAAGAGCTTCTTTAAAGAAAAAATAAGGTAATTTTGACATTAAACTGAAATTTGTTTTTCATATTTTAAATTACCATAACTTTTGAAAAACCTAACCGATTTAAAATTTTTTTTTACAGGCTCAAGTACTATAAAAATATGCAAAAAAAAATATAATGTTCCATTTGAAAAAAAAAGTTGGATGCTGTATCTCGGGATATTGGGGTTTAAAAAAATGGATCAATCACTGAAAATAAACTAGACTAAAAATGATTAAATACGTGTTTTCTATTTTTCGAAATTTCCCGCCGTTTAAAAAAAAAGTGGGTGGAGCATATAACTCTGGGTCCCTTTATCTTTAGTAGGACAATTGTAAATTGAAATAATATTTAACTTTTTATTATTATTTATTTTCAGTTCTATACCAATATGTAATAATTTAGGTACAGTATATATATTTCTAATTTCTTCATAATTGATATAATTTTTAAGTAATATTGCGACTCCTGTCCTACTGTACGCTCTATCATTACGGAAAGTATTGTATCCCCTGTAAGTGTAAACTAGCCCCAGGCGATACCATTTTTTCTGTTAGCGCCATACATTAATATTGTTCAGTTGTATCTATGATTCGAATTCCGCTTTCTTATTCACAACTGATCTGGCGTTCCATTGCATGATTTTTAAACAGTGCATTTTCAAGTAAAGAAGTTATAAATAAATAAATAGACTAACAAATAAATTATTAGATAAATAAATAAATAAATTTATACTATATACACTGTACAATTAAAATCTGAATACCCACTGACATACATATATTTCCAATCATATCTATTAACATAATATTCACACATGAATGAAGGGTGATACATTATCATTCAAACCTATGTACACGATGTAGTAAAATTCTATGTACACACCAATCATATTTTTCAAACTATTATGGATATTTATAAAATATATTAACATATCTAGTTATGAAATTAAATAATTAAATAAAGTTATATACTATCTTCAGACATCAGGGAAATTTATTGCACCTCCTCTAATGCCTTTATTCTCTCTTTTATCATTTCTTTTATTAACTGCATCATGAATTCTTTCATACTTTCGGATTGAATATTTTTGATAATAGTGAATACCGCTTCATAAATATTATCTTTATTATTACTTATTTTCTCTGAATTTTTGTTAACACTAGTGCTTGGCTTATAGAGGGGAGGGTAGGGATTGCTTTTGATTAGCCCCCCTGGTATGTTCTTACTGACAGATTCCTGATAAAATAAGTCTTTATTTATTTTAACAAGACTTGTAGGTGGGGAAGAGAGAATTCTGTTTCTTTTTTTTGGTTCTTTTGTATGTGGCTGAGGATGCGAATACCCTATTTGGAGGTGGCGTTGTTTTATTTATAGAGGGAAATTCCTTTATGTTATATATATTCCGAGCTTCGCTTCTAGCAATGGCAGAGAACGAGTTGTTATCAAAAAAAATCTGGTGTGAAACACTCACACAACCTTCTCTTACTCCAGTACTTAAAATTATAATTGACAAATTTTATAGTTAGTGTACCAAATTTAATGAAATTCGTCGAAAAGTGAAAACACTGTCCAGTAAAACTGTCCGGTTTACTAATTTCCTTGTAACTCGGAATTTGGGTCATATATTAATTTCTAGTTATTGCAATTTGGATGACAGAATTCTATAATCAACTGTGATAGCATTTTAAAGAAAAACATAACCCCCCTCCACCAAAAGTCCCCTTAAATGAATTTATCAGGGGAAAAGTTTCAAATAAAAGTTGTAGCTCTTTATATGTATAGTTAACAACGCTGGTTTAAAGAAAATCGTTGGAGCCATTTTCGAGAAAATACCAGAAAACTGGAAATTATATTTCAGTAAAAACGCACTTCCGGTTATCTATTTTTTTTTCAAACTCGGAATTTTAACAACATATTTAATTCTAATTAACATTATTTAGATGACAGAATTGTCTAATATACTGAAACAGCAGTTAAGATGAAAACCTAACCCCACCCCTCCCCCAGAAGTGCCCTTAAATGAATTTTCCTCGAGAAATGTTTCAAATAAAAGTTGTAGCTCTTTGTATGTGTAGTTGATGTAACAAGTTTAAAGAAAATCTTCGGAGCCCTTTTTTGAGAAAATTGCAAAAACGTAAAAAAAACAACTAGTAAAGTGGTACTTCCGGTTGAGGAATATTGACACATAACACACCGTCAGATCCCATGGTGATACGTAAACGTAATATCAAGTTTGAACTTTCTACGATTTTTCGTTTTTGAGCTATGCTGTTCACATACATCAACACCCCACACAGAACCCTTCGTAAACACCTCTTTTTTGACTCAGGGGACCGCAACGGATATTCCGGGGAAAACTCTATATCGAAATTGACCGATTACAATACTCCTCCTTCTAGGAGTAAAAGAGAAAGTAAAAATTTCTTTCTCGCTTTGAATGACTGTTTGCCATAATCTATTTTATTGCTCGTTGTTTTTTAAATCTCGGACATAGCCCCTGATTGGTGGCATGGTGACTGTTACTACCGCAGTTCACACACTTAGCCACGTCATTACTGCACTCACTAAGTTTGTGATCCGCCCCGCATTTTTCACACCTGATTTTTACTCGGCACTGTTCCTCAAAGTGATTAAATCTTAGACACTTTTTACATTGTATCACGCTCTGTATGTATTTATGCACTTGACAACATACATAGTGTAATATACACGACTGGTGGTAAGATTTGCTCTCTAATATTAAAATAAATCGACTGTGTGCTTACTAATATTTTCTCGATTGTCTCTCCATCCACTACTTTACGTTTAATTCTCCTTAATTCTAAAATTTCCAATATCTTCAGTTAACTCCATATCTACCCCTCTAATCACTCCCTTTCTTTGCAATAGGTATTCGGTATGTAAGTAATATATTCCTTTTTCTCTCAATGTTTTAGAATTTAGTAGCTGAAACATTCTACATCTTGCATTATTTAATTCTAACCTTATTCTATTGATACCTAGTTTTTTAATATTATCAATATTGGCTGATATATCTGGGTGATTTAAGAAAATCAGTTTCCCCACCGCCATGGGATGTAGACGATTAAAATATGGAATGAGCCCGGATCCTCGTTCCTATAAGACATCTCAACCCTTTGATTTTCTCTTTCCTGATTCAAATTTTCTATATTTTCATTACTTTCTAACTCTTCATCCATAGAAATGTTAGATGGTATACCCATCTGTTCTCTACTGTTATCCCCCATAGTTTTTTAAACTGTTGTCAGAATAAAATGAAAACAAGGCTTACCTTTCGGAAAAATTCAAAAAACACAAAGAAAAAATTAAGAAAACACTTCCTATTAAATGAGAAAATGAACTAAAGGTTTACACTTCTTATGCTGTAAAAACGAAAAAAAAAATAATGAAACTTTTGAAACGAAATAAACCAGAAAAATAAATTAAATTGAAACACTTCTTATTTGGTAAAAACGGAGAAAAAGAGAAAACTATCAGAAAATAAAGAAAAATCAAAATTAAAACGATAAAAATTTTTTAATTTAGTAGAACAAGCCTATGTTGAAGAAGAACGCTTATGTCAACTTCGCTCCGTACTCTTCAAAAGTACAACACAGACTGATATGTGTAGTTCACAACCCAAGTTTAAATAAAATAGTAGGAGTCGTTTTAGAGAAAATAGCAGAAAACTGAAAAATACTTGCTAGTAAAAATGTACTTCCGGTCATCCGATTTTTTTTCAAACTCAGCATTTCAACAACATATTTAATCTAATTAATATTATTTAGATGGTAGATTTGTAAAATAAACTAAAATAAACTTTAAAGGGAAAACGGAATCCCAACCATCCCTCAAATGTACCCTTAAATGAATTTTCCCGGAGAAATGTTTTAAATAAAAGTTGTAGCTCTTAGTACATGCAGTTGATATACTAAATTTCAAGAAAATTGTTGGAGCGATTTTTGGGAAAATCGCAAAAAAGTAAAAAAAAAAAAAACACTTCAGTAAAGCGGTATCTTTCGGTTGAGGAATTTTGACAGATAACCATTGTCACATGTCATGTTGATACGTAAAGAGAATATCAAGTTTGCACTTTCTACGTCTTTTCGTTTTTATACACACACACACACACACACACTATTTTCTAAAAACCACTTTTTTTGGACTCAGGGGACCTCAAAACGGATATGTCTGCGCGGCAGACACCCAAGGTGCGGTGGCGAGCGTACGCCAAGAAGCGGAACGAAACAACAGTGGAAAGAAATGAAAATGAGACTTACCCTTAGCTGACGGTGAGTGATGAGTTGAAGGCTTGACGCTGAAGTGATAGGCGGACTGAAGAAGCAGGAGGTGGGTATGTGTGTGAATCAGTGTGAGTGCAGGTGTGCGTATGTATGTGTGTAGTTTGGCGAAAGAAAGATTTGAGGAGAGAAGAAGGGGGGTTAGAGTGCTTCGTGGAAGCAGGTGAAGTGGTTGATGGTACTAGAAGAACCCAGGCGCGGAAGGTGAGTAATTCTTCACTGGTGGCGAGGAAAGAGATTCTTGCGTCTCACGGAGACAGTAAATAATTAATTTGAACGCGAAGGCGCGAATAAGGCGAATAACTTATTTTAAGGTGAAGTAAAGGCACTGGCAAACACACGTTCACTAGGCGAGGTATAAGGAGCAAGTGAGTTAAGTTTTTGAGGAATACAAAAGGTTTGAAGGGTAAGGGAAACGGAAATAACTCGCGCAGTCCGAAGATGAAAGGTGCCGGCAATCCCACCACCAAAATAGAGAGAGAGAGGGAAAATGCGGGGAAGCGTGGGAACGCGGCGGAAGATGAAGGAAGAAACAGAAAAATTATAGGTTGGAAAGTAGCAGGGGATTAAAGTCCAACATAATAAACAGGGCAATAAATAAAATAGAAATATGGAGAAATAACATGAAATATACACCTCAAAGGCGCCGCGACCGAACAGGATATTTCCGGTAAAAACTCGATATCGAAAATTCGATACGATTACAATACTTCCCCTTACTAGGTGTAAGAGAAAGTAAAAATGTTTTCTACGTATGGTCTATGCATATGTACGTGTGTGTGTGTGTGTTTGATTTAACACAATATCTCAAAAAAAAAAAATCCCAGCAAGCTCAAACTTGGGTATTCCGTTTAGTACGGTACAACCACCGCATCAGACACGAAGATTTAGTATTATATGCATCAACCGAAAGTTGTCCCGGCTTCATCGATTTTCTTTAAACTTCTTATAACAATGTACACACATAAATACCTATCACTTTTATATGAAATATTTTGCCAGGAATATTGATTTTTTGGGGGGGTTCTGGGAGGGAACAATAGCGTTATGTTTTCCTCTAAGGTACCACTTCAGTATAATATATGGTTTTTACCACCTACATATTATTAATACCCATTGGAAGTATTAATAGAATTCCAAATTTGAAGAAAATCGTTAAAACAAAAGTGCGACTTTATTGAATACGTTTTTGAGTTGTTTGTGAATTTTCTCGAAAACGACTAAAAATGGGCACAGTATAAACTATTTACTTCTATTTGAAACATTGCCCCCCCCCCCCCAAAGCTACTTTGGATATTTGTGCGGAATTCGTGGCGTTAATTTCAAATTTAATTGTAATTGGTTCAGTATATTTTAGACCGCTTTACTGGACCGTAATATAACCATCACTGCTCTACCTGCTAAGGTAGGTTTATCTTTCACCATCTCTATATTTATTTTAGGGCAAATACGTCAATTAGAGTTTAAAGAAAATTTGTCATTTTATATGTAATGGTACTAAGAGGAGTAAGAGAATGTCGTGTGAGTGTTTCACGTCAATTTTTTTTTTTTATATTGTTATTACAAAAAATTATTGGAGAAAAGGATTTAAACGTATTTACGATGAAATTATAACTACACTGGAGGGAAATTTGTAGGTATTATGTAATGCGGATTCTAAGGCAGCTTGTATTTATTTATCATGTAATTTGTTATATAACAAGACTAAATGTGATAATACCAGTTAAACAGTTTCACTGAAAGATGTGCTGAATGACATTACAAAATTAATAAGAAAATGTTAAGAGAAGTCAATTGGCGGAACCGTATTATACACTGCTATAAGGACAAAGGATAATTAACTAGAATTAGGGAATCAAAATCTGGTGTGAAACACACGACTTTTTCTTACTGTACTTAATACAATCATAACATTACCAAACCTTAATTAAAAGTTAAATTTATATTCATTTGTGCTAACATAAAATTAGCAACCAGTGGTAAGACGGATGAGTTGATTATGGTAGGATCGTCATTAACGTTTTGTAGTCCCAGCAGTAGCCATCATCAAGCAATTTTGCGGCAGGAAAGTCAAACAACAGAAGGGTAGGGAATTGGAGAAGCACTGGAGGGACATGGAGGGGTGACTCCAAGCTAAAGGATATAAAAGGTAAAAGGAGGACCTAAAGTATATTCTCTGCCTGAATGGGACACAATTGAGAGTCCTGCTAGATGTATTGACTGGATACGCTTGGGTAGCCAGTCATTTACACAAAATAGGCAGGGTGTCTAGCTCTTTTACTTGGGGGAGTTGGAGATTAAGGATATCATAAAATATTGAAGTCTGACCGGTAGAATGCTGGGGTGTCCTTTATACTGACATTTTTTTTTTGTGGGGGGGGATAACAGCCATATTGGCTTCGGGCACCGATTAGTTATAATAATAACATAAAAATAAAGGTGGCGGGGGTAGTATAAGGCAACTGGAAGACCAGAAAACAGCGCCAGTAATATTGGACAAAACGCAGTATCATTTGAAATCTAACTTCTGGTTGATAAAGCCAATTTTTACAGAAAAATGTTTCAAATAGAGGTGAGACAGGTCACAGTTTGTACTCCAGCTTGAAGAAAATCGTTCGAGCCATTTTTGAGAATATTCAAAAAAAAAAAAAAACAAGTCTCGCATTTCCGGTTAACCGATATTCTTTATGTAGCAACATACATATTGCATTGAAGTGTTACATTAGAAGGGAAGCTTAACAACGTTGCAGCACCCCTTCAGGGCACTCCAAAAAAAAAAAAAATTCTGATACTTAAATGAAATATCAAATTTGAGTTTCTGCGATATTTCTTTTTTCAATACATCTTTTTTGTGGGAATTTTGGCGATTTTTCAAGTTTGGTGCTGGGACTTCTTGTATAGAACTTGGAATCGAAGATAATCTCTTGACATCAAGCCTATTTTGACTCAACATAGTGTAGACCGGGCATCTGTCTGCTTCTTTCCTAATCAAAAGTTAGTTTCCTCAGATGGACCCAAACTACGCACCAGAGGGTTAATTTCTTGGATTCCTTGGGCGCGTCACAAACGTGTCCCGAGAGAAGCTGAAAAACCTATCAACTTTTCCACCCAAGTTTCTTCTCTGCGGGTTGTAGTCTTTGATCTTCGACCATGATTTGGAAGCGTTAATTATGACTCCCTATCTTTTTGTCTGCTTCTCCACGCCTCACGGCACAAAGGAGATAGGGAAAGAAGAAGAAGATCTTTTTGTCTTTTTCCTATCCTTTTTGTTCCATCTGAAGACAAAAAGTTCGATTTCGAGCACTGATAGGGCTTTGGCATCTGGGACAGGCCTGATATAGGAGTGTATTCTGGAAGCACAATGGGCAAGTTCATCTACTTCCCTTTCGGATCTACAATTTTTCTTTTTTAATACTTACCTACAGAACATTCGTTAACAACTTTTTTTTATAAGACAGGGTAGCGCAAAATACATATATCAGAGATATTTTCCATGATAGCCTGTTCCTTTTTGTGGTTATCAACCACTTTCAGGCGTTCACCCATCATCAGGATGGTTTTGTCAAAACAGTGTGATAACATAGATTTGAACAGAGCAAATTTTGTTGATACACTGGTTTTAAATAGTGTTTCTATTAGGACCTACCTAGGTTAAAAGGGGATTCATTGATATCTGGTTGAGAAAACACATGTTGTTTTTCGCTTTTTAAAAGGCTGCTGTGTATTGTTCCTTTTAGAAATGGAAACATCCAACAAGTGGAGATGTGTAACTTAAATTACGTTTTTGAAGAAGATTTACTTTGACAATTAATTACCCATAACTGAAAAATGTAATTTAAGTTGCACTTCTCCACTTGTTGGATGTTTCCATTTTTAATAGGAACAATATACACTAGCCTTTTAAAAAGCGAAAAACCACACTCAGGTAACAACGAACCCCCTCATAACCTCGGTAGGTCCTAACAAAAACACTTTTTAAAACCAGTGTATCAACTCTAAATTTGCTCTGTGCAATCGGTTGATGACCACAAAAAGTAGCAGGCTATCATGGAAAATATCTTTGATGCTTTCCAGCTCTGAGGATCCATCCATAACAAAATAGATATATTCTAGGTGAAAATCTAATTTAGCAAATTTGACAGGTTGGCAACACTGTCTTCAATTGCATTGAGAAAAGGTAAATACTGACAGCTGAACTGTAAGAATTACAGCGACCGAATCATTCAAGTTTTTTCAAAGAACTTACAAAGAACGGCAGATCTTTTTACTTTTTCTTACTGCTGTAAGAGGAAGTATTACGTTCGTTTCGGTCCTCTAAATACGAAAAAGTGATTTTTAGAAATTGGTCTTTGTATGTGTGTACAGGATAACTGAGATTTTGATCAAAATCGGTCGACAGGATGTACCTCTTTACTGTTGAATAGATTTTTTTCAGTTTTTAGCCATTTTCTCGTAAATACGATTTTCTATAAACTTATATTATCCAATCATGTAAAGAGCTACAACTTTTATTTGAAACATTTGACTGGAAAAATTCATTAAAGGGTTGGAAAAGTGCCATTTAATATATTCTACGATTCTACCATTTATATAATATTAATAATAAGAATTTAATGTGAAGCCAGAATTCCTTGTTTGAAGTAAATAAATTATAAAAGTATTAACAATGTATTTTCATCATACTCGTGTGCTAGTGTTAGTACACGGATCCCAAACCGTGATACCGAAACGGAATATCAAGTTTGAACTTTCTACTGATTTTTCGTTTTTGAGCTATGCTGATCACATACATACATACACACAGACCATTTTGTAAAAACACTTTTTTGGATTCAAAGACCTCAAAATGTGTATTTCCGGTAAAAACTCGATATCGAAAATTTGACACGAGTACAATATTTCTTCTTAACTTGTCTTAGTAAATTCTAAATCCGAAAGGATGTAGATGCATTGTGCTTGCCGAATACACTCCTACATCAGCCGTGGTCCCAGTTGCCAAAATCCTATCAGGACTCCGAACTTCTCGTCTTATTAGCGTTTCAAACCGTGGGGACCGAAACAATTTCAGAAAATAGAAAAAAACCTATTCAGTAAATTCGCACTTAATAGGGTAAAAAGACCGGTTCTGGCGCAAGGGCTACGGAGCCAAGTCTTTTTTGGGGGTTGCAAGAACGCCGCTGCCATCATCCAAATCAATGAGCTTAATTCAAAGATGACGTCATCCGATGGCTTTAATTATCATTCAATTCGAAGACTATTAAATTAAAAATAAATTATATATTAAATTATAAATATAAATAAATTATAAATAATTAATAAAATATATATTAAATTATAAATATAAATAAATTATAAATAATTAAATAAAATGAGATAAAAAAAGTTGTTTTACCTGGAATCGAACCTTAATTTTTGGGTTAGAAGGCGGTAATGCAACCCACGAGACCAAAGTGGTCACTTAGTTCATATGTAGAAAAGATCTCGCCTATAAATTTACTGTGGAGTGCCCGTGCGTGCGTTGCACGCGCGCGCGTTCCATGTAGTTGTTTAGCTTTGTAGTAGTTTTGTTCAAATAATCATAAAAATTTAAACAAGTTTTTATTTTTTTTTTAATTTATTACTTCTTACACCTAATAACTATAGTACGTATTCTTTTGTAGTTTTCTTTAGATCCTTATACCTCACCCACATACTTCTCCCTCATCACTCTCATATCCTTTCTCTCTCTCTCACTCTCTCTCTCTCTCTCTATAGATATATATTTATAAAATATATACACAGAGACTTAAAGAGAGGCTCTGCCCCACGTACCCCAGGCCAGGGTTCATTAACCTGTATTTTTTCCATTCGTACAAAAGTTTATTAACCTCTATGTATGCACAATGTTTGCAATATAAT
>JAAEAF010011448.1:0-15914 GCA_011037195.1 Triatoma infestans
TTAGAGTTGACTATGAGTATGTTGTGGTTAATAAAAAGGCCTTTTTGAAAAAGAAGGAAGTGTATTATTTAATTTTTATAAAACACTAACATTCACTGATATAATTACCTTATGATCATAAAATAACTTGATCACATTTTATAGTTTAACAAAATGATGCGATTCCACTCTGGCATACCAACCGCACATCTACCTTTAAAATACCTTACTGCGCTAGGACTTACCGCGGATCAGCCACAGGCGCAGGATCACCCTTCACTCACCGCGACACTCACCAGAATGAATTCAGTTGCTAGCTGCTATGCCAGCGTGGTACATGTCGACTCACCAGTGTCCTAATTTCCTAACTCAACTCTATTTTAATTATTATTTTGAATTATACTAATACAAAAATATTTTATATATAACTGCGCGCCTCTTACAGTTAGTATAATAAATTTTATGAAATACGTCGGTGTTTTATGGATAAAATTGGAGAAAACTGAAATTACTTGAGTAAAAATGCACTTCCGGTCGGCCGATTTTCTTCAAACTCAGAATTTGACAACACATTTAATTCTAGTATTATTTAATAATATTTAGATGATAGAATTGTATAATAGACTATAATAGAAATCCGGTATTTTATCCAGCATTGCGTACCCACCCACATTTTCAACATATAATAGAAATTTAGAGGTCTTTTCATGTATAGATCAAATCAAAAATATAGATAAAACCATGTATAGATCAAATCTTCACACTCTGACAGTTCTAGAGAAGCACCGAGACAAAGAAAAGTCAACAGAACTGGTATTCGTGGATCTAAAAAAAGCCTATGACAGTTTAGTACCCAAATAACTGCTATGGCGACCTCTGCAAATAGCAGGAATAAGTAACGATTAGGCTTACTTTTTTACTTATATATTTCATTCAAGTTTTAGTAAAAATTCCAAATTAGAAGAAAATTTATCGAATATAATTTAGCGATGGCAGTAAAAGGAAGACATGTGAGTGCCTCTCATAAGATTTGCGTTCAATATTTGGCACATTAACGAGACGGAGATACGCTAGACAGCTTGGATTTTTTTAGAAAAACTCATCCTAGAGTGAGTGAATTTTTGTGGGTGTTTAACATCAATTTTATTTTGTCTCATTAGTATAAAGGGCCAAATACAAAATGACGAACTTACATTAAATCTTGCATTTCGCATTCAGCACGACGAATCCATGCTTCTTTGGCACTTCGTGGGTCCCACAGGTCCTGGTCGACCCACGTCGAAAGGACCTGTTAAATGGCCACCACGATCTCCGGATCTTACGCCGTTAGATTATTTTCTGTAGGGCTGGTTGAAATCTACGGTTTATTCTACGTATATTGGCACGCAAGAAGAGTTAAGGAATCGGATCGTGGAAGCCGCAGCTACAAATCAAGCATCGTCCTGATGCTATAAGAAGTGCCAAAGAAGCATGGATTCGTCGTGCTGAATGCTGCATTCAACAAATGAAGAAGAAGAAGAAAAGCACTGTAGAAGAAGAAGTTGAAGACTGGAGAACAAGGATAAGAAGATTTTTTCTAAAGAAATAATCAGCTATACATAATTAACCAATCACAGTGTCGAAGAGAAGGTGTGAAATGTGGGTGTAGTTAAACCAATCAGAAATTTGGAATTTTCATGTCGGCCACGCCCACATTTGACACCTTCACTTCTACCCTGTGATTGGTTAATTATGTATAGCTGATTATTTCTTTAGAAAAAATCTTCTTATCCTTGTTCTCCAGTCTTCAACTTCTTCTTCTACAGTGCTTTTCTTCTTCTTCTTCATTTGTTGAATGCAGCATTCAGCACGACGAATCCATGCTTCTTTGGCACTTCTTATAGCATCAGGACGATGCTTGATTTGTAGCTGCGGCTTCCACGATCCGATTCCTTAACTCTTCTTGCGTGCCAATATACGTAGAATAAACCGTAGATTTCAACCAGCCCTACAGAAAATAATCTAACGGCGTAAGATCCGGAGATCGTGGTGGCCATTTAACAGGTCCTTTCGACGTGGGTCGACCAGGACCTGTGGGACCCACGAAGTGCCAAAGAAGCATGGATTCGTCGTGCTGAATGCGAAATGCAAGATTTAATGTAAGTTCGTCATTTTGTATTTGGCCCTTTATACTAATGAGACAAAATAAAATTGATGTTAAACACCCACAAAAATTCACTCACTCTAGGATGAGTTTTTCTAAAAAAATCCAAGCTGTCTAGCGTATCTCCGTCTCGTTAATGTGCCAAATATTGAACGCAAATCTTATGAGAGGCACTCACATGTCTTCCTTTTACTGCCATCGCTAAATTATATTCGATAAATTTTCTTCTAATTTGGAATTTTTACTAAAACTTGAATGAAATATATAAGTAAAAAAGTAAGCCTAATCGTTACTTATTCCTGCTATTTGCAGAGGTCGCCATAGCAGTTATTTGGGTACTAAACTGTCATAGGCTTTTTTTAGATCCACGAATACCAGTTCTGTTGACTTTTCTTTGTCTCGGTGCTTCTCTAGAACTGTCAGAGTGTGAAGATTTGATCTATACATGGTTTTATCTATATTTTTGATTTGATCTATACATGAAAAGACCTCTAAATTTCTATTATATGTTGAAAATGTGGGTGGGTACGCAATGCTGGATAAAATACCGGATTTCTATTATAGTCTATTATACAATTCTATCATCTAAATATTATTAAATAATACTAGAATTAAATGTGTTGTCAAATTCTGAGTTTGAAGAAAATCGGCCGACCGGAAGTGCATTTTTACTCAAGTAATTTCAGTTTTCTCCAATTTTATCCATAAAACACCGACGTATTTCATAAAATTTATTATACTAACTGTAAGAGGCGCGCAGTTATATATAAAATATTTTTGTATTAGTATAATTCAAAATAATAATTAAAATAGAGTTGAGTTAGGAAATTAGGACACTGGTGAGTCGACATGTACCACGCTGGCATAGCAGCTAGCAACTGAATTCATTCTGGTGAGTGTCGCGGTGAGTGAAGGGTGATCCTGCGCCTGTGGCTGATCCGCGGTAAGTCCTAGCGCAGTAAGGTATTTTAAAGGTAGATGTGCGGTTGGTATGCCAGAGTGGAATCGCATCATTTTGTTAAACTATAAAATGTGATCAAGTTATTTTATGATCATAAGGTAATTATATCAGTGAATGTTAGTGTTTTATAAAAATTAAATAATACACTTCCTTCTTTTTCAAAAAGGCCTTTTTATTAACCACAACATACTCATAGTCAACTCTAAAAACAAGTAAAATACTCGGTACTCAAAATATTTGAGGTACTCAAGTACTCAGTGCAATTTGCCTATCTCTGTTTTATAGTACTTATAAACAGCCAAGTAAAAGATGCAAGAAATTAATTCATTATACTATTAGATTTGTTTTTAGGTAACTGCGCGACGTCTAATGGCCGAATAGCTAATAGAGAGCAAGCGTTGAAAAAAATTAGAAAAATTAGTATTTGTTTTCAAAAACCAAACAGAGAAACAAATCCAAATTGCAAAACTTCTTGTTAAAAAAATTGGCCACCAATTAGATATAATTTTAAAAAAAGTTTGAATATGGGCTTACAGATAACAGCACCTTCTAGACAAGTATTATGTGGCAAAAATTTGAAATCTGTTGAATTTGAATATGTTCAAACCAGTCTAATTCTCCAGTAAGTGATGTGACCTGGCGGCCAAGTTCGGTTCTAATCATCTTGGGAGGTTATTATTCCTTTAGTATGAACTCAGGGAACGCGGAGGTCCCGGGTGAGAGCACAGCCCTGCTACCCTGACTTTCTCTTCCTGAAAATTTCGAGCTATGAAAAACTCAAATTCAAAACTTTAATACCTTTGAAGAACCTTAACTTCAATTTCACATGTAGGTTCTCTACACTTCACTCTTTCCTTCTTAACAATTATCTTACTTATTTACATTATTTATTACGGATTTTTTTTTACTTGTAAGTTTTGGTTACCAACAGATGACAATGTAGTGCAGGTTGACTGCTTGCTCTTCAAATGTACTATTATAAATTGTATATTTAGGATTTATTGCCCCCATCATTTCGAATTCTACGTACAAAGTTTATAAAAATGCAAATATTTCAATATTTTTTTCGAAATTAAGGATGTTAAATTAAATACTAAAGAGCCTGATCGTGCAATATTATAGTCATGATACAAGTCCAATATTATTGATATACACCTTTGTTTTCTTATTTTGATGTTCCATTTTTATATTTTCTTCATAAAGAATATACTTACAATAAGTAGATAGTAAATGGATGCAATGTTACTGAATAAATTTAATCACTGAAATAAAAATTAACTGACTACAGATACTCATTTCACAACCTGAAGTACTTTGTTTCGTAAGACTTCATAGAACATTGCAAAATTTTGTGATGAATCTTTATTTTTCTTTTGTCAAAAAAGAAAGCTTATTTACCTAACCTTAAATCCAGTGAACTTTGCTTAAATAGTATCGAAATTATGATACTCTTACAGATCTGGTGAATTTATAGTTCACAGTTCAAAGTTTGTCAGCAATTAAAATTAAAGTAATGTAAAAATTGTTTGGTTAATACCATTTTTAACCAAAGAATAAATGAAAGATATTTATGAAAAAATAAATGTGTGGTTGTTTGTCAGCAGAGGAGATAACGGTTGTTGTCATTAGAGCAGATATTCTTAAAATTGTGAAGTTCAGCCAGAGTAAAAATAAGATGAATTTTTCGCCAACTTTTTGATTATTTTTTCCAAAGCAAAACAAACAAATTGAATGTAGTGTGTAACGAACGTGTTGACACAATTACAATTCAACAAGAACTGGGTACACAACTTTTTCATTACACCTTACCCATTCAAAATAATTTATTTAGCCTTCAGAAAAATTAAATTATTGAAACGTTGGCGAATAGTTGATCTTGTTTTTGATTCTAGCAGAACCTTACTTCTTTTAAGAATATCATTAGCAAAACTGGCATTCACACACCTGCATTTTTGTCGATACGCTTTTTTATTTTAAAAAAGAGACAAGAATGTAAGGCAAACTTGAAAAAAAAAGTATGCAACATGCATTGGCAAGACTACCATTAAGGAAACATGTAAAAAAATACAAATAGTTTTTGGGAGTTTTCGTATGGAAGAATTGTATGTTGAAGTTGCAAAAAATATCACATCCTTAATTGCCAAGTACTTTGCACATACTAAGGGGGTACATATTAAGTGTTATTGAGAACAAGCCTTGTACAAGGTTTTTTTTTTCATTCGTGCTTAAATAATTAATTAATAGCACTCTTAAATCATGTTTTCATTTCTGCTAATTGAGGAGATCTGGCTCATCCTACCGTAACCATAAACTTTGGCACAAATATCCAAAGAATTCTATACAATTTTTTAGAGTAGATATAAGTGAATACATCATTCACTTATATAGGTTTAAAAAATAAAATTAATTTCATTAATTTTACGAACTTTAATTAATCTTATGTTACATGTATATTAAACAAGATAAATTATTTTAAGGACAAAAAGTAATAACAAAATTAACGTAATTCTTCATAAAAACCCCTTTCTTGATTTCACAACGCGTAGTTGAACCCGAACGTACAAACAGTTTCAATCCTTAGAAGCATTCAGCTGGAATTTAGCACTGAAAAAATCGGTCAAACTTTCTGTTGATTTGTATTGTTAACTCAAAAACTGTTAAGGGTATGTTTGGGAAAAAAAGTAAAGAATTATAAAAATGTACATCTCTAAGAGTGATTTAATTGAAATCATTTAATGCAAATTTAAAAAATAATCAAACTTTTGCAAAGAAATTCATGTTCATTAATGTAGAAATCCATTTGTGATTAGTAAAGGTTGATGAATCCTCAAATAATACAGAAAAAAAAATATAATTTTTGGTAATGAAAACTTGTAATAAGAAATTTTCAAGTAAACACACCATATCGTAATACCGATTTCAAGAAGCTTTTTTAAATGGGTTGTTTTACTCGACTCCTGGGGTATAGTATCTTGCTGGTTTCGTGACTCAATTAATGTAAGCAGGGATTCCATTGCAGTAGAGTAACTAGTTTTGGTAATACACTTTTTTAACCTAATATCCAATGCTGAACAAAAGTTATCCATTATTATTATTGTTTTAAAAGTTATATTTTTCTTTTTTTTTAATCTTTTCCTATTACCCAATCCTATTGCTCTCCTACAAGTAACTCCTGTCTTCTAATTGTTGTGGTGGTTGTTTCCGCAGAGCTGGAAAGCATCAGAAGACATTTTCCGTGGTAGCCTGCTTCATTTTGTGGTCATCGACCGGTTTCGGGCGTTCGCCCATCTTCAGGATGCGCTTGTCAGACAGTGTTATAAGACAGACTCGCACAGAGCAAATTCACTTGAGTGTGTAAACTGAATTTGCTCTATGCGAGTCTGTGTTATCGCACTGTCTAACAAACGCATCCTGAAGATGGGCGAACGCCCGAAACCGGTCGATGACCACAAAATGAAGCAGGCTACCACGGATAATGTCTCTGATCCTGTTTTCTAAACTAAATATCTACTACATATCTACTTCTACGTCCTTAGGGATCTTGTTGCATCGGACTCATTCTTTAGAAAATGCAGCAAAAAATACTGAAATACTATTATGTTTTCTTGAGGAGTATACATAATTCTTGCAGATGATTTCGTTTTCTGATTTTTGGCCGGGGAGCACAATGGACCTTTGGCTTAAGTGCCATTACTACTCTTGTTTGGGAGGCTACGAACTCTGGAACTAAATTTATCATGGTAAAACTACACTCTTTATTGCACAACTTTTGCTTCAAATTTTAAATCATAATCTCCGTCTTTAAAATAGGAATTTTTTTTCGCCTGTGGCAACACTTTATAGTGATTTGAAAAAGAAGACTGGAAAGGTAAGTCTGGAATCATGGATATAGGGGTCTGATTACCCAGTCAAACCACTGCAAGCAATCCCTAGATCTAATGACCGGCAATTAAATTAGGGCAAACATTTTCTTCTTCCGTTTAATTCGCAAACAAATTTTCACAATAGTTCAATAAAAATATTTTTGTTTTTTTAGTTAATTAAAGTTAAAAAAAAATTAGAAGTTTTCTCGATATTAAGGAAAAATTACTTTTAAAAAAAATCAAAGATTGTTTTGATTCTTCCACAGATTTCCGGCTCCTATATCAACTTCTTCAATTTCTTCTCTTCTTTATTCTATTCTTCTTCAATTCCTCTTCATTCGTTTCGTTTCTTTCAATCGAAAATCTTTCACGAAAACGGAAATAATGAAGGAAAAAACATCTATTTACTAGATTTATACAAAAATGTGTATTGACTTAAAAAAAAAAATCTGAAATATATACAACTAGATAATAAAAAATCTTTTATATTTTCAAAGAAAAAATATATATATAATAAAAGTATTTATTTAACAATTCCGAAAAGGACAACTAAACAAATTCAGTCAAAACAAAATTTTCTAATATATGTATTTTAATAAAAAGTAGTAATTTTGTTTATTATTAAAACTTATTTTTTTCTTTATAATTATCTAAAATTATTAACAAGTCCAAGAAATAAAGTAAAAAGATTTGATAAATTCAATTTTCAATTTGTAACTTAAAACGTCTTGACAAATATATATATATTACACGAACTTCAACCATTGCTTTTTCTGTTCTCCATTTTTGTTTACTTAAAAAAAAAAAAAATAGAAGAAAAGATAGTTAAAACCGCGAAAAACGATGTTGTAATTCTTTCTTTTTTTTAAATTATTTTATTTTGTATTTATTAAATTATTTACAAACACCTTCGTTTCATTATAGAATAAGGTGGCCAGACTGGAATATCTGTAAAATAAAAGAAACACAAAATGTAAAATATCGAAAGTAATGTTAAAATGAATATCAATGAAAGTTATTTCTACTTCCTCTAACAGTGCTGCAATCGTGTCAAATTTTCGATTTCGAGTTTTTCTAAAGTATGTATACAAACACGCATACACGTTTTGAGGTCCCTTGAGTCCAAAAAACTGGGATGTGTGTGAGCAGCATAGGTCAAAAATGAAAAAACCAACAGAAAGTTCAAAGTTGACATTCCGTGTGGGTATCATCATGGGATCCGAGAGTAAGTAGACTGTAAAAATTCTCAACCGGATGTACTACTTTACTGACCTTTTTCTTCGATTTTCTCAAAAAAAGGCACCAACAATTTTCTTTAAACTTGGAATATTAACTATACATACACAATTCTACCATCTAAATAATATTAATTAGAATTAAATATTTTGTCAAAATTCTGAGTTTGAGGAAATAGATGACTGCATTTTTAATAAAATTATTTATTTTCTACAATTCTAACCATAAAAACACTGATGGATTCATCAAATTTGTTATTTACTATAAATCAAAGCCTATCACTTTTGTTGGGAATTTGTTTCGATAAAGTTCATTTAAAGAAGTTTGCGGAAGGGGGGGGCGTGTATAATTTCCTCAAAAAAGTCATTTTATTTGATTAGATTCTCCAATTGATATAAAATTGAAGACAAGCCAACATTTAGAAAAATTTTAAGTTTGATGAAAATTTGTAAAGTTTGACTTAAATCTGTCTGAACTGCTCGAAGAGAAAGTCATGTAATTGTTTCATACCAGATTTTAAATTGTAAAAATATTTACATCATTAATTATAAAATGTTTTAAAAAATATACATTGTTTAATTTAAAAAAAAAAAAAATCTGTTACGCCAACTCTAAAACGTCTACCCAAAATACGTAATCTACTGATACGTACATACCAGCCATGTATACATAAAGAATTTTAGTTACACAAAAGATAGAATAATGAAAGAAAATTACAGAGAAAAGTACATTCAATAAAGCAACACATGAATAACTATAAAAACCTATGGACTACTTAATCATTTAGAAAATTTAATATTTTCAGCTAAATAATTAACTCAACAAATTTATCAAAATTACACATTGCAGTATAAATACTGTCTTTAGTCTTTTATTATGTTGTATTAGTCTTTTTGGTTCCTAGGTATACATATAAATATCTTCTGCATTTTTCTTTGCATTTAATTACAAATATATATACAGCCAATATATAGTTATAGCTTATTTATATATATATAAAACTTGCGTATGGGCTCTAGGAATAGGGAGATATGCATCTTCTCGGTCAGCCAGGCTGCATTGGAGGCACTTGGGGCATTCAGACTCTCATCTTCCGTAGTCAGGATGTGTAGAGACTCCCTGGAGGCATTATCTCGTCACAACAGAGTGCGGCTGGTATGGGTGCCGGGACACAAGGGGTTAAAGGTAATGAACTGGCCAGGAATGGAGCGAGTACTCCTTTTTGTGGGCCGGAACCAGTTCTGGGAATAGCCAAAAGTATATGGCGAGGGCGTCTCTGAGAGAATGGATTCGGAGAGAACATAATCGTCACTGGAGGCTAAATACTGGGACAAAACACGGCAAAATTGTCATGCCATAGCTGTGTAGAAGAAGAACAGAGGTCACCCTGGGTTTAAGCAGGTATCAGATCTGTCTGTTAACGGGCCTGTTTGCAGGGCACGATAGGTTCAAGAAACATGTGCACAAGGTGGGATTGGTTGATTCCGATTTTGTAGATTGTGTCAGGAGGAGGAGGAGACGTCCACTAACCTGTTGTTTGATTGCATTGCAATCGGCAGATTGTGCGGTACGAGATATTCGGCATGTTGAGGCCGGAGGAAATCGTACTTCAAGAAGGATTGGTGGGGAAGGTCCTGGACCTATGAAGAGGTGAGGATTCCTCTACAGATATTGAGGGTTGGCACAATAAGCCTCAACGGGTAGGCTGCAGTGCCTGGGTTTGAATCCCCCCCTGCGTCATTCTAATTCTAATTCTATATATATGTGTAGTTTTATATACTATATATAAATCTATATATTATCAAAGTTTACATATATACAGGGTGACCAGATTTATATGCTCCACCCACTTTTTTTTTAAACGGCGGGAAATTTTGAAAAAATAGAAAACACGTATTTAATCATTTATTTTCAGTGATTGATCCATTTTTTTATACCCCAATATCCCGAGATACAGCATCCAACTTTTTTTTTTCAAATGGAACATTATATTTTTTTTTGCATATTTTTATAGTAATTGAGCCTCTAAAAAAATAAAAATAAAAAAATTTAAAATCGGTTAGGTTTTTCAAAAGTTATGGTAATTTAAAATATGAAAAACAAATTTCAGTTTAATGTCAAAATTACCTTATTTTTTCTTTAAAGAAGCTCTTCAAACTGGGCACCATCAACGGATAGGCAAGCCAAAGCTCTGGACTCCCACGCTCTGTGTGTAGCAGCACTTAGGTGGCAAAGTCAACATCTAGGCAGGCTAGAGTTATTCGACGTTCCATATCTTCGACTGAAGTCATGGGATTAAGGTTACTGTACACTTTATTTTTTAGATATCCCCACAAAAAATAGTCCATTGGGGTTAAGTCCGGAGGTCGAGGTGGCCATTGGATCGGACCATGAGTTCCTAACCACTTTTCGTGGAAATTTCTGTCCAGGTAACGTCGAACAACTCTCGCATTATGTGCCGGGCAACCATCTTGTTTGAAAATACATATCTAACCGACGTTTTAGAGGAACATCTTCAAGCAAAACTGGCAAAATGTCTCTTAAAAAAGTTAGATACCTTTCACCAGTTAAGTTCCCTCTGTAGAAGTATGGGCCGATTAGTTGGTTTCCTCAAACTCCACACCAAACATTTGTAGAAAAAACAACCTACTGGCGTGTGGCGAAGGTAACTTGTGGATTTTCTTCTGCCCATATTCTAAAGTTCCAACGATTAAGAAGGCCATTGTTGGTAAACTTTGATTCATCAGTCCATAAAATTGTGCATTTTTTGTGGGGATATCTAAAAAATAAATGTACAGTAACCTTAATCCCATGACTTTAGTCGAAGATATGGAACGTCGAATAACTCTAGCCTGCCTAGATGTTGACTTTGCCACCTAAGTGCTGCTAGAGCGTGCAAACAGAGCGTGGGAGTCCAGAGCTTTGGCTTGCCTATCCGTTGATGGTGCCCAGTTTGAAGAGCTTCTTAAAGAAAAAATAAGGTAATTTTGACATTAAACTGAAATTTGTTTTTCATATTTTAAATTGCCATAACTTTTGAAAAACCTAACCGATTTTAATTTTTTTTTTTTAGAGGCTCAAGTACTATAAAAATATGCAAAAATAAATATAATGTTCCATTTGAAAAAAAAAAGTTGGATGCTGTATCTCGGGATATTGGGGTTTAAAAAAATGGATCAATCACTGAAAATAAACTAGACTAAAAATGATTAAATACGTGTTTTCTATTTTTTCGAAATTTCCCGCCGTTTAAAAAAAAAGTGGGTGGAGCATATATCTGTGGTCACCCTATATATATAAAACCATCAATAAAGTTACAGGGATAGACATACTAAAACAGAAAGCAATTAGATTATACCGGGTGTTTCAGAATTGCATGGCACTATTTTAGTCTTCTGTAGCAAAAAATAAACATAAAAGTTCTTATATATGTTTTAAATCAATTTATTACAGATATTGAATGTTAAAGATTTATTTATCGAAAGTCCAAAAGTAGAATACTAACAATTGCATATTGTTTATTTGTTTGACAATTAGTATTAAACACTGTTTGTGTAAGTTCTGTGCATATGAATGAATACTGTTAGACAGTATTTTTAGTATTTTGTGAATTATCATGGGAGGCACCACAAATGTGTTCACTTTTTCAGAATAAACAGACATGTTCAATGATCTCCTGGTACTAGCACCAGAAGATTGTCACTTCGTTTCGATGTTTCCTCTACCAGTGTTTGGCGAACATTGCGCGAACAACAATTGCATCCATTTCACATTGCGCCGGTTCATACAAAAAAGGGAAATCTACAACAAAGAAGTTATATTGTATTATAAATGAAAATCTTAACTATATTATTAAAAATATTGTATACTTAATTAGCTAATATTAATCATATACAATCTACTTGAATATTATAAGAAATTATTAGCTATTATACTAATCCAAATATTATTAAAGAAAATACTAACTAATTATTAAACTATGTAAATATAAAATATAATTTAATCTATAAATATAAAACTTAATCATAAAGAAATTTATAATAACAAATATAATACAACCGAATAAAATCTTAACAAAATAATTAACAATTAAGTCCCAATCTAATAAATTGAAAAATACAAATAGTAAAATCAATAATAATTGTTAAAAAATTATTACAGACTAATTACTGTCATACAAGCCTACCACTATTAATTACCCTTTAGAACAACTTAAAGTCGAATATACCAATCTAATAAATATTACAAGAATATTATAAAAGAAATTAACGTTACAAATCGATCTACAAGAACAGTGTCTAATCTCATAAAATTATTAAATAAAAATAATATGAGAAATAGAAACATCTCTCACCTTTTGTAATCTAAACATCCTACGCACCTCAATTATCCATCCTAATATACTCCTAGAACGAAAGGAAAAAATACATTTAGAGACTAACATCAAATTAGAATCAGTTTGGGAACTAAGTAAACTAATTACCCGTCACTGTAGAATCACACACAGCATAATTATTTACGTATTAAACATCCCCATTTTTGCATCCCTTGAGTACGAAAGGCCCAGCTTACCGTACGTCCTATAATTAGACAAAACCAATTCCTAATTCTCAATCAAAACCAAATCCTTGTAACCAAAGACGAAAAGGGCAAACCATACGAAATTTTTAATTGTTTAATTGTACAACCTATGTACTACTATAAAAATTTAAATTTAATGGAAAGCAAATGTCTCAGTAAGCTAATCTCAATAATAAAGGAATACAAAATTGTAAATATCATAAGGCACATGTTCAATATTTAGCTTATGCTGTAGAAAATAGTAATTATATAATTATTATAAATCCTGATGGCAGGAATATTAATATTAAATGCCAAAACAAAATTATAAATAGTAAACTAAAGGAGTATTTAAATTCAAAAATAATAACTATTCTGTAAATGACCAAATATTCAAAGGTAAATCCATTGGAAGGGAAATCCATATGGATTACAATTACAAAGTAGAAAATGTAATAATTAACAATCAATCTGAAATCCAGTTGAGGGATATAAACCAAATAAAATTTGTACCACCCAAATTAAAAGAATTAGAAAACGTAAAATCATGTAATAAAATTATAAATAAAATACTGTATATTATTGTATTATTAATAGCAATTATTTGTGTAATGAAATGTATTAAAAAATTAAAAGAAAATTTATGCTAATAAAATAATTATTAACTATAAATATAAACTATTTGCATACAGGGATTATTGTAAAAATAAAATAAGGAATCATATTGAGAAAAAATAAATTGTATAAAGAAATGTATTGTGAAAATAAAAGGAATTAGCGAGAAATAAATAGAGATTATATTAAGCGGATGAAATTTTGCTAACTTTTAAAAACAGCAAAGTGTGTTATCTATCATTTTTGAAAAAATAAACAATTATAAAATTATATGACTTACTTTTTTTTTGTTATTATATTTATTGTTTAATTTCTCCTAATTCTATAATCTTTATTATTTTTCTCTAATTGTTTGTTCCAAAGAAAATATTTACTTTTCTATTCAATAAAAGAGGATTTTTAATTACTGCTGAACACAATTTAGCCTATTATAAAAATTTAGCCTATAACAAAAATTTAGCCTATTACAACAATTTAGCCTACAATTCAGCTTATAATTTAGCCTATTACAAAAATTTAGCCTATAATTTAGCCGATTACAAAAATGCCCCTTTAATAAAGAGAAATGCATTCTTTATTATTTGGTTGGGGGCTACGAGGCTACACGCTATGATGGTGTTAGGACGGCGGTTTTAACATTCTACGTAGTAGGAATCCAATATACATGTTGATTAACAACGAAAAAGTTTACAGAGAATACCTTCTTCTAAATTGTTTACAGGTTCTTTCAATAGTGGAACTGAAAATTAGTATGAAACAACTTTTATTCACTTTTAATGAAAACAATACAGTACACTTGCTCACAAAGGAATGTAAAATCACTTTACAAATCCAAGTATAAACACTCGCACGACTTTCTCGTACTGCAGTTAACAGAGTTACAATTGACCAGATTTCTGCAAACTTATAATTTTCAATAAATGTTTGTTTGTCTTTAATTTTATATCGGTTGGAAAATCTAAACTTAATAAAATTACTTTTTTGGAGAAAAGCATAAAATCCTCCCTCCCCCCCAAAAACTTTTTAAATAAATTTCTCAGAAAAAGTTTCAAACAAAAGTGATAAATCTCTTCTTCTTCTTCTTCTTATTTTTTTGTTGGCGCATTGACACTGTGGTCGTGCCTATTATTATTATTAGTATTTATTTATTTATTTTTTATTTCCGGCGCAACGACTACGGTGGTCATTAGCTCCTCTTCATGAAATCTTTCTCGTTCTCGAGTTGGGATGGCACATGCTAGCCTGTGTGGCTTCCACGCACATCATCTTGCTCAGCAAGGCAGGGTAGAGCCATAGGTGTTCGAAGATCTACCCACACATCCCAAATTTGTATGTTAGTGCGACGGACAGGAGTGACATCTTCATTATTTGCCAAGGCAGCTGTTTTTGCTGCTGTCCGCCTTTTCATTACCGGACACACTGATTTGGCCGGCACCCAGGCATGTGTCACCCCCTGGCCCCGTGCGCGTAAGCTGCTGCAGTAATTTGTAAATATTAATGACCGTTGGGACTGTTGAGAATTTATCCCGGAGAGCCGTTAATACGCTTAGTGAGTCCGTCAAATTATCGCTTTCTTATAATTGTTATTTTTGATTAACTCTATGGCCTGGCAGATTGCGTACATTTCAGCTGTGCACACGGTTGTATATCGAGGGAGTGTCCAACTAAGGGTGACAGCGCTACCAAAGCCGTCGCCTATCTTCAATCCGTCTGTGGACAGGCCAGGAGTCCTGATACAAATTCAGGCGCTCTAATACTTTTGTTTATAGACGACGGGTGATGGTTCATCTTTTTTATGTATTGCCAGGCCTAAGTGGACGCTTCCGGAGGGTAATGACTAGGGAATGAAAGGCGCGAATCCCCAACCCACCACTCGGCCTAATTCTATTCCCTCCGCATCTAATATTTCTTTAGCCCGGACCCAAGGGGTCGCGTCTGTGAGCGTTGGAAACGAAAGTCTTCATCATGTGGGCTCTTGAATATGGTATGAAACAAGGGATGAAACCTTTTATCCCATATTCCGGCGATGTAGGACAGGGTCAGTTGCTCATTTCTAAGTTGAGGAGGCGGCATAACCCGACTCTACATAGAGGCTCTATAGTGGACTGGTCTGGAAGGCGCCTGTGAACAATCCAATTCCTTCATTATAAATTCTGTCTAGTGAGATTGCAGGCGTGACTTGCGCGCAGAACTGTATATTGGGGCTCCATATTCCAGCTTGGAACAGGTAGTCGTGATGAAAATGCGCTTAATATTTCCCGCTCTGTTCCCCATCTATACTTTCCTAAGAATTTCAAAATGTCGAGTGTTCTCCTTGCTTTCTTACATGTATATTGTATGTATTCCTGCCAGGACAGCTTAGTAGCAAATATAAGGCCAAGGAAGCGGTCGCTTTGTTTATACTGGATTGGTGTGCCATTTAAATATAGTTTGGAGATGTATGCTCATTTCTCAATCTGCAAAAATGAAGGCACACCGTTTTGGTTTCCGAAAATTTAAATCCGTTCCTTGTTGCCTCATCAGTCACTCTATCTATTGCTAGTTGTAGGGTTTCTCT
>JAAEAF010011449.1:0-16504 GCA_011037195.1 Triatoma infestans
CACTCACCAACAGGCACCACCAAATGGTCTCCCGTCTCTTATGTATGGGTACGAATTACTTTTTATTTTACGTGGTCTGAGGAAACCTCAAATTTGAAGAAAAATCCTTAAAATATATATATATATTTTGTTCAGACATACCCAGACACATACAGGCAAACACACACAACTCTCTTAAAACAAATATATTATTATTTACTCCAATTGCTGTAAGATGGCAAGTTTCCAAATTGAGTTTCCACAGGAAATACATCATTGAGAAATACGGTGAGCACTACAAAAAATGTTTTTAACAAATGATTTTCTATGTCTGTGGTGGAAAATTGAAAAATCGCCGGAACCTTAAACTTGATATTGAATTTTGATGCCACTTAGCATCTGTCTCGAAGGTTTTTGCTCCAAATTCCCCAACTAAAAGTACGACTTAATGTTTCTTCTTCTTTTTTTCAGTTTTTCATCATTTTCTTGAAAAAGGCTCCAAAGATTTTCTTTAACCTTTTCATGCTAACTAAATATAAATGCCTTACTTATATTTTAATGCCAGGAAAATTTAATTTTTCAAAGATTCTGGAGAAACTGCATAAAGTTTAGCCACTCTTTGGTACGAATCAAATCTGTGAGCTTGAGTGCGACTATCATTCAGAGCAGAGCAGTGCTTAAGTTTAGATCAGCATTTATGGCTAATGGGTGAACAAATTTCTTTTCACCATTTTCTTCAGCTTCAACCTCAAAGCGAGACAAATAGTTTTTTACTTCTCACTGTTCATTTACTTCTCACATGCAAAGGAGGCAGGGCAGGAAGTTTTTTCCTACCTCTACTCTGCAAATAGGATTTCAAGATTAGTATTGGCCTATGAGTGCCCAAAAAAATGCTACAGAAATATTCTTTGATGGCAGTTTCTTGTTTCTCAGTTACCAATGTTTCGCTCCCGATTACTGCTCATGTTGCTTCGTAATAGCATTCTCAAAGCTAACTGAGCAACCGATTTTCTTTAATTGAAAACTTAGTGTTTCCGAGTGAGTCTTCACAAAAAATATAATATGATTCATTTTTTATATTTTTTGGAATTAGCTACTTTGTCAAAAACCAAGGATTTTCTGGTTATGTAGTTCGCAAAAAAAAAAATAAAAATAAAAAATAAAGACGAAAAGAAGGAGAGAAACCAATTGCGAAATGCATAAATCCGAAAATGCATAAATTAAAAACCCAATAGCTTCTTTACAGGAAGACGTAGAATTTAAAAATCATTTGCCTTACCTATAAAGCCTACAAAGTATAGATTTAACTGTTTTCTAATAAACACAATTTATCTACAAGAACAATCAGAAGGTACAAACTAAACAAACAATACGTAATGTGGGTCCATAATATGTAATTATTTCTGACCGTCTAACGACCAGCCTTAAGAGAGTAGGAGACCTTCTTGACCGTATAGTACACCCACCTTTTTTTTTTTGTTTTTGGAGCCGCCAAAGTGGTACTATGTCAGTGATGTAGCAAGATGGGAGGAGAGTAGGTATGTATGGCGCCAGCTTTCTACTCATCCCATCTTCCTTTTAAAAAATCATGTTCATTCTTCCTGAATATACCGAACTATAGCGTCTCACGTGAATGTTTCAACCCATAATACAATTAGGAGTATACTTGTTTCTTACTTAAAAGCTTGTGCATGTAGTTAAAAAGTCTTTCGTGAACTTGTAATTGTTATTTTCATATAATGATGAAACTCTCTTATGTTTAAAACAACAAATTACTATGTTAACTTAGTAATTGAGTAAAAATTAGTTATATTTAAATAGGAAAACTAAAAAGTAAAAAAAAAAATACAACTAAGCGCAGGGTTAATAGTGTGCAAGAAAAAGTGGGTTGGCAAAAATACTTTACGTGAAGTTAACATAACATTCAATGAAAGACATATATTTAGAAACGATGTTGATCAGTATTTAAACAAGTTATTGTTTGTTGATCAAATTCACATTTTCAAGTTCTCAGAATAACATTTCAGAAGTGCGAATGAGTTATTCCTTTGTCGTAATATGCAGAAGTAGCATCATATTGTTCAACTGTTTATATCTTTGTATAAAGACTTAAAATGTGGCATCATATTTTCTAGAATTGCAGTAACACTCAAAATGCACACCGTTCAAGTACTTAATTTCTAATTGCGGACTTTTATAGAGGAAATTAGGATTAAAAATTGGGACATAATACATATTCGACCCAGAATTTGGGGACATCCTGTATATTCGTGTTAGCCTATTATAAAAGTGTCTCCAAAATCAATTTCACATCTAATGCTAAGTGTCCACTAGAAGTTTGATTAATCTTGGAGAATTGGGTGTCTCAAGGAATTTACAGTTATGGGGAAAATAACTGATATGTGAGATGATGGCATAATCTGATGAACTAATAAATTAAGATTTAATCAAAAATTCCTGAAAATTAATCATGAAAATTAAATTATTTTTTTTTTATTATTATTATTATTATTGTAATTTACAACAGCATAGTTGTCACAAGTAAATATGTGTGAGCAATTATAAAACAAGAGAGGAGAAACTATCCAGTGGTAGCACTCCTAATAATTATTGTTAATGTTCGTTATCTTCTGTGTTCTTGTTGTTCACAATCTTCTGTGTTCTGTGTTCTTCTGTGATCTTCTGTGAGCAAGTCTCGTGGCCATTGACGTTTCAGGCGTCGGGAAGGATTGTCAGGGAGGGTTCGGGACGAAAGACGACGGACAAGAGGATTGTGATGAGAGGATAAGGACATGTGGAATTTATTGTATCGTGCTTTGATAAAGTCTTGTAGGAAGGGTATGCCTAAGTCTGTGTGGATTGTTTTGTTAGAGACATAGTAGGCAGCGTTGACAATGGTTCTAAGGATTTTAGATTGTAGTGACTGGTTACGTTGAAGATTAGAATGCTTAGTTGAACCCCACAGTTCGATTCCGTAGGCCCAAACAGGTTTTAAGATGGCTATGTAGATGAGTCTTTTATTTTGTTGTGTGAGTTTCGATCTGTTGTCCAGAAGTCTTTTCAGCAGTCTGAATCGTATGTTCAGTTCTTTTCTTTTGAGTCGTTTATGTGGGTTCCATGTAAGTCGTTTGTCAATGTAAACCCCAAGATAGCGGACAACATCAGCAGGAGGTAATGGGATACTGTTATAGTATATTGGTGGAGAGGTAATGTGTCGAAGGGTAAATGTGACGAAGGGAATTTGTTTTCGTTCAGTTTGACTCTCCAAGTTTTGAACCATGTTTCAAGAGATGATAGATGGTTCTATAGCTGTCTATGAGATATTACTGGGTCAGTATGGATAGAAAGGATGGCTGTATCGTCTGCGAAGGAAGAAATAACTGTTTCAGGCTGGGTTGGGATGTCTGCAGTGTATACTGTGTATAATAAAGGTCCTATGATGCTGCCTTGCTGAACACCAGCTTTGACAGGTTGGAAGGGAGATAGGGAAGAACCTACCGACACTTGAAAGTGGCGGTCAGACAGGTAAGATTTGATGATTAAATAATAAGTAAAAGGAAGGACGCCCTTGAGCTTCCAAAAGGCTTGCCTTACATCGAGGAAAGCAGCCGAACAGGTATCCTTCCGCTCAAGGGAGGAAGCGATGGCATCCACGACGCGATGGCATTGTTGGATTGTGGAATGGTGTCGCCTGAATCCAAACTGGTGCACAGGAATTATGTTAGCGTATTCTATGATGGGTAAGATCCGCTTCAACAAGAGTTTTTCTAGAATTTTTCCAGTTATGGATAATAGATTGATGAGACGGTAGGAAGTAGGTAGGTGATGAGGTTTTTTGGGTTTCGGGATCATTTTGATTTTGGAAAATTTCCACTGGTTGAGGAAGTAAGTGGTTCTGAGAACTGAATTGAAGATATTAGTAAGGAGAACTACAGCTTTTTTGGGAAGTTGGCGAAGAATATTGGAGGTTATTAGGTCAAGACCTGGAGCTTTTTTGATGGGGAGATGATTTATTGCGTACTGCACCTCGGTGGGTGTAAATGCTTTGGGAGGAGGTGTTAGTAGATAAGATTGACGGGTTCTAGGCCACTTTTTTTGCACAAGATGGCGGCCGTCCCCCTCTCACCCCAGCCACATTACCCCTCCCCCACCAAATGACCCCCCTCCCCTCCCCCAACCTATTCCCAACTTTTCCCCCACCCCTCCCCCTCCCCTTTTCCTGTAGGCGAAGAAATAATAAAAATTAATTTTTTTTTTTGCTGAGGTCAGCAAAAGCGATCTCACAACCTTCGTCATCCAAGTCCATCACTTACACCACTCAGCTATAGTGGTAACTTGGCAATAGTAGTTTTCTTTAGATCCTTATACCTCACCCCCCATACTTCTCCCTCATCTCTCTCATATCCTTTCTCTCTCTCTCTCTCTCTATAGATATATATATAAAATATATACACAGAGACTTAAAGAGAGGCTCTGCCCCACGTACCCCAGGCCAGGGTTCATTAACCTGTATTTTTCCATTCATACAAAAGTTCATTAACCTCTATGTATGCACAATGTTTGCAATATAATTTCTAATTAGAAGTATTTTTCCATTCGTACAAAAGTCTTATTCTTTAAGATAAAAATCTATTTATCGATAAGTATATTGATAACACCTATCGAATCCAGTATATGATTATTATCGATTTTATGAGTCACTCACTTAATAAATTCTGTAAGTTTTTTTTTTCGTTAGATCTGTACTTTGACGATGCAATTGAATGCCCTAAGATTTTTAGCACATTTTAAATTCTTATGAAATAAACACACAAAAAAAATTATTCCATCAAATATATATTGATAACACATATTGAATCCAGTGTATTGATTATTATCGATTTTGTATGAGGTAGTCACTTCTGTAAGATTTTTTTGGGTAAAACATTTTTAAAAAGTTAGAAAGCGTATTTAAGATAAATCTATTTATCGATCAATTATATATCGATCGCTTCCCAGTATATATTGATTATTATTGATTTTTATGAGGGAATCACTTCTGTAAGTTTTCTGGTAAAACATTATTAAAACTAAAAAAAAAAAAAAGTGTATAATAATATCTTAGAACAAATTAATTAGAGAAAGGAAAAATCTTAGTATTTAACCTGGAGAACTAGTAGTTTTTATACGATTAATAATATATATTTTTTACCATTCTCTCTTGCGCACCAATTGTATAGGTAACAATGGTGGAACAACATTAATGGAAAAACAAAAAAAAAAACAATCTTGATTCAAAATAACTTATTATTTATTCACTTAATTTTACAAGATATGATTGATAATATAAAGCATGTTTCGATAGCTTATTTTTTTTTTTTTGTAATAGACATTTTTGAAAAATACATTCGTATAACGTACAACTTTAGTTCTTTTTACCACACACTATCTAAAATGATTATTTTCTCCCCCACTATACAATTATTTTAAATACATATTTGAAAAAAATAAAATAAAATAAAATGTAACATACATCATATTAAACCATATTGAATGGCCTAAGATTTTTTAGCACATTTTAAATTCTTATGAAAAATTAACACAAAACATTATTATTTCTCTGTGGGGGAAAAAAAGACTATTATGCTATTTTATTCACAGTACTTGTAAATGGATTGTATTGGAAAATCTGTTCACTTATAATTAGGCAATATACACTCGTCTTAGCTGGGATCACATCATTCGTTTCAAATTCTAATCTTACATCCACAGGTGCAAGCGATTTGACCGGTTCATGTTGAAGTGAACAATCAATAACCACTATAGGTGCAACGCTGTTAAACACTTCATAATCTTGCATAAACGGTTTGCTAATTTCCTTTCCATAATATGAATTTTGAAATCTTGCATACATATCATATAATATACCAATTCGCTTTTGTGTGAAATTCAATCCCAAATCATCATATGGATACACTTGATTGTTTAAATACAATTTCATGTTGACCAGATTACAGTGATCAAAACGGCTCGTATCTGTCTTTGCATTATCATTGCGATCAGTTTGAAAAGCAACAATAACATAGCGTGGTCTTTCCGTCACAGTTGTAGTTTTAATTGTCCAAGACTGTTTTCCCACACTCTGTGGAAGCTGTGGATATGTGTACAGATCCCATGTTCGAAATGGTATTGTCACATTTACTCCTTTCTCCAAATAAGTGATTAGATGAACCTTTTCCACATCCGATACAGACACATAAGGTATTTTCCATGCAATCTTTGTAATTGTCACTTTAATCACTTCATCGTCTCCTTCTAAATTAGTCAAAGCAGTGACCGCATTCTCATCTGACCTGGATCTAATGAGAACTAATTCTTGTTTAGCGTTAACGATTATCTTTTTGTAATCTTCAGCAAATCCCAACAGGTAACTTAATGGTATGCAGGCATTAAAGTGCCCCGTTTCTTTGGACAATAGTGGATGTGATGCATAGTGCATAGCTTCGACCCAGCCGGACATGCCCATCACCTGATTGGGTTCAAAAGAAGCATATCCTTTTAATGTTGTTGCTATTCCAGGGTTCCTCACGCTATCCACCAGTATTCCATTTAATTCGTATCTAATTTCTTGAACTAAATGGGCTATGGCGTTACGGCATAACGTATGCTTCTTCGCTGCTGCTCCTTGTTGGTTAAACAATGTTCCTTCCACATACAAATAGCTCTTGCTTGGTAACGTGTAAACATCTTGTTGATTAACTGGTATACGTATCTCATCTGAATTATTCAATGTTGTCGATGCATATGGCTGATGTGATCTAAATTCTATTTTTGTTATCGACTCGTCAGACTCAACTGGCGCTCCAATGTCCAATATTCCCCCGTCCATGTTGTGGTGAGATTGGTTTGAATCCAAGTTGTTGTAAAAGTCTAATACTGTGCGTGGTTAAAGATGCTCTCCCTTCTACAGAAGACGGTTGAATGTGTGACTGGTGGGATGTTTGAGGTTTATTTATACATGAACTGCGATGTTGATGATGGTGAAATCTAAGAACCATTTTTCTTTTTCTTCAAATGCAGTCTAACGGTAATTTCTTCTTTTCTAAAATTGATCAATCGACCGTTTTGATCTGTCACTCGTAGTGTTATATTGTCAATTGTCCTTGTAATGACTGGCATATAAATGAGATTATTTGGTACTTCCACAATCTTATATCCTGGAGCAACTTGTGGAAAAAACTCATGAAGTGTATGAACTAATTTACCATTTGTATAAGCACCAGTAACTATATTACAATCTACCAGCACGCAGTTCACACTAAATATGTCCACTATTTCGCTAGAAATATATTTTTGATTTTTATTTTCCAGCGTAACTCTTCCAAATCCCAATAGTGGCCCAATTGAATTGTTACAATTGAAGGATATAACCGCTGAAGAAATGAGTTCTGATTTGAGTGTATTCTTATTAGCAGTTAATTCAAACTTTACATCCTCTGGTAAATTAGACTTGATATAATCGTTTATATCACTTAGTTCATACGTACCTGTAGGAATGGTTATACTTGTTTTGTAATCATCATCATCATCATCTCTAATATATTCCAATGTATTATTGTGTTCATCAACGTTTGGTATCGAATGAAAGGTTTCAAAGGATAACAGTGCCATTTCCCATTCGTCATCTAAATGTATAGGTGGGAAATGATTTGCACTGAGAACGGACTCTCGTCCTGTTAGGGTGATGGTAAAACTCATGACTGTCGTAAATTAAAAAAAATTTATTCTATTTATAGTTAGCCCGCTGTGTACAAAGAGAGAAAAAGTAAACACAAATGACCACATATAACAGTGTTTGGTTGCTGATATTGTTCACTATTATACAATATTGGTTTGTTCTTCAAATACATTATTAGCTCTGGTGGTGGTGGTAAGTTTCCAAAACTATCAAAATAAACAATTAGATTACCTCTCTTTACATAGCACACCCAATGGGTGCCTGGTCCATGTATACTGTCAAGATTAATTACAACACTTTCATTTACTTTACATACTGTAGGCAGATTGTCTCTCATGAAAACACCTCTAAAATATGGAATCTCTAATTTTGTGGCTAGTTTTGTTAAATCAACATTTGTTAATGGTCGGAGAGGTAATCTCACAATTAGTTTTTTGAATTGCTCGTCGTCTTCTTTTCCAAAACAAGTCCATTACCATTTTTGTAAGGTCGTAAATATATTCCTTTTCCCAGTGCAATAGCTTCCATCTTCTCATTATGTCGCTTCAATTCGTTCAATTGTTTTTTAGCAGCTTTAGCGGAATTAATCGCTTTTGCGATTGCTGCCCCTCCAGCTGCAGCTGATCCCAATGCAGTCAGTGCAGGTAGAGCAGACAATAATAGCGGTAAAAATCCACCTTTCTTCTTCGGATGCTGTTGTTCACTAGGTATGGGTAATAACCTAAAGTTCTTCTTCTTCTTCTTCTTCTTACCAATACCTTTTTGTATTACAGCTGCAATAACTTGTTTCACTTTTGACCGTTTCTTCGCCATTGTCCCAGTGATGACTGAGAAAAATGGTCCATCACATAGGGATATATATATATATGGAAAGCAATAGTGAAAAAACAATCCAGTTCAACGATGAAATTCCACCAACAAACAACCAGACTTCCAATTATCGAATACACCGGTATTGATGATGGCGCCAGCAATCGGAAAAATGGACTTTTACTGCCTAATTCTGTGCGATGTATTGTTGCAGGACCATCTAATTCGGGTAAAACTAATCTGATGATTGCACTGTTGACCGAGAGAAATGGTTTAAAATTCTCCAATGTATATGTATATGGTAAATCTCTAAACCAACCCAAATATCGCTTATTGAATGAAATATTCAACCAAGTTCCTGAAATTGGATACTTTACCTATAGCGATTCAGATAACATTATTACACCACAAGAGGCTAAACCCAATTCAGTATTCATCTTTGACGATGTTGCAACAGAAAAACAAACCACAATGAGAGATTTCTTTTGCATGGGACGTCATAATAACATTGACTCTTTCTATTTGTGTCAAACATATAGTAAAGTGCCCAAACAGTTGATTAGAGATAATGCAAATTTGTTAATTTTATTCAAACAAGATGAATTGAACTTGAAACATATATATTCAGATCATGTGAACACCGATATGTCATTTGATGAATTTAAGTGGTTGTGTTCACAGTGCTGGTCGGATAAATACGGTTTTTTAGTTATTGATAAAGATTCTGAATTTAAAAGAAATTGTGAAAGTGCTCGTTATAGAAAAGGATTTGATATTTTTGTTTCTATCTAATAATAATAATAATAATGGCAGATGTGGACAAGAAATTAAAGTTGAAAATTGCACGTTCAAGTGAGAATATTCGCAAGAAACATAGACTGTTGAAACAGAGATTAGCTCAAGAACAACGTCAAATTAATCAAGCTACACAGACAATTGTACATCCACTGGAAGAGATTGTAACCACTCTTAAACAGCAGCAGCAGCAGCAACAACAACAACAACAACAACAACAACAACAACAACCAGAGGAGAAGTTAAGCATCACTCAAATGGTAACTGACCAACCTAGCACATCAAAATATCAGTTACAACTACCATCACCAGCAAATGTAGTATCACCAATAAGTGACGCTTTAGTAAAGGATGAGAGTGTAATAAAGGAAGATGACAGTGATGGAGGGTGCAGTTACAACAGTGATGAAGTATTTGAGACAAAAGATGAAGTAGAGCAGATACAAGAAGTGCTCCGTACACCTGAAGGACGGAAAGAAGCGAAAACTTATCTTAAACACGTTAGTCATCTTGCGAGGAAATACATTGACAAATATTTGAATGGCCGACATGGTGATCATTTGGATAAAATATATGGTATGCGAGTCGATGGTCAACGTTGGCTGATTGGAGATTCTCAAGTTACATTAGATAACAACAACATTGTAGTTCACGGCGTTCACTATAAAGGAACACCAGGACTGTTTGAATTGTTATTCATGAAGCGTCCAGATATTAGCCTAGTGGCAGAGTCTGACAAAAAGATATATAAGAAAATATTATCAAGTACCAACGCCATTTATCGTGGTTACTCTACAGAGAATCCAGTAAATTCAAACCGTGGTTACAAGTATTTAAATGTTATAAAACCATTATTCTCGACTAGTTATGTGTCTGGTTTGGGACTGAAAACAACACATCAACCAAGAATTGTCTATTGGGATGATCCTAATGAATTAGTTGATCGTCTGCATTTACTTGTTGCTTCAGTAGTTGCTGGTAACCGGGGGCACGAAAATGAAATAACGGCTATAGTGGAAGAACTAAGAGAAGGTGGCTACATTGAATAATGAATGTTAAACAGATTGTTGTCGATGAACTACACAGGCCGGCGAGGAAGAATTATCCACGAAGAGGAGTATTATTGAAAGGTTTGCATGACATATGGCAAGCGGATACGGTTATAATGTCAAATTTTCCTGATGGAAAGTTTAAATATCTACTCACTGTAATTGATTGTCTTTCAAAGAAAGCTTGGGTGGAACCTCTGAAAAACAAAAGTGGTATTGAAGTGGCCAAAGCATTACAAAACATTATAGAAAATCAGGCAAAAATTAGCCCACGAAATTTACAAACTGATTTGGGAACAGAATTTTATAATCCACATGTTAATCGACTTTTGGAAAAGTATAAAATTAATCATTACAGTACCTACAGTGTTATGAAAGCGTCAATGGTGGAGCGATTTAATCGCACCCTAAAAACTTGGATGTGGAAAATGTTTAATATCCAAGGCAATTACAAATGGGTGGAGAATTTACCCAAGCTAATGTATAAATACAATAATGAGTCTATACACAGAAGTATTGGAATGAACCTTCTGAAGTAACTGAAAATAATGAATCTGACATTATTAAGAAATTATCACAACCACCAAATTCTATTGTTCGGAAGACACCAAAGTTCAAAGTGGGCGACCATGTACGCATCTCAAAATATGAGACAGTATTTACCAAAGGATATTTACCTTCTTGGAGTACAGAGATATTTAAAGTGACTCAAGTAAGAAAAACTGTTCCAATCACTTACTTTTTACAAGATTCAAATGGTGAAAACGTGTTGGGCGGATTTTATGAACAAGAACTTGCCACAGTTAAATTTCCTAATGTCTATCTTGTGGAGAAAATTTTGAAGAAGAAAAATAATAAAGTGTTGTTGAAGTGGCTTGGGTTTCCAAACAATAAAAATACTTGGGAAAATTGTAAAAATTTGCTTTAACTTTTTTTTTGTATTTTTTAAATATATTAATTTTTTTACATATAAAAGGTGTTTTTATTTTTACAATATTTTTTTTATTTACACAATTATATATACAGGAGTTTACAAAATTGTTTTCTATATACAAAGAAGATTTTTATTCATTTAGAAAATGATTAACAGCCCGAGTACAAATACCATCTTCCAAAATAATTCGTTTAGTGTCTAGAGGACAAAGTGAAATTTTGGACTGTTCTAATGTCAATAAGTCGTGCTTTTTTGACCTGAACATTATCATAGAATTTCTTATTCTATCCTTTGATATTAGGCATGCAATATAATCGTCAAAAGAAATGCTTCTCTGAAGAACATTTTTTTTTATACCCTTTGCTTTTTTAATTATTTCATTATTAAGGAATTTTATAGCGTACATTTTGGATCGTAAACCGGCGAAATCAGTAATTATCTCACCGGCTGATTCATCCTTGAATTTACCCAACACCTTTTTATTCTCTTCGGAAAAACATGGATGGTTAGGTTTATAGTTGGATAAATCCAAGTATGAACTCATTTCTTTGAAATCATGGTACAAATCATCAGTTTGGATGAGGTAAACAAAACTGTCTGTATCCATGTAACACAGTTTCAGTTTTTCCATTCCATAACGAGGAACCATCACATTGTAGTGATAATCAAAAAGATGACATTTCGAAATATCTAGCACTGACAAACCTATATAGGTCGCTTTGGTGAATACAATGTGTGATTTTGCCAGATGTACGGCAGCGAGAGATTCATTGAATATAGTCCAATCCATACAATCTGGACGAGCGATCAATTTCTCTAACTGTGTGGGATTTGAGGTGAGTCTGATATTCAATCTACGGCGCACGTTCTCCATAGTTTTTCCAAACACAGAGTTATTGTAAAGTTTGTACAAATCTTTTTCGAATTCATTATCGGCTTTCTTTCTCAATTCTGTGTTATGGTTGATGTATGGAGACAACCAAGGCGATTGTTTAAATTGTAAAGCTCGGTTTATCTTTAACAATTTCAAGCCATGGTTTAACGCCTGTTTTAATAGCATATAGTGACAAATGTAATTTTTGTGCGGGCCTAAGTGAGCAACTAATTTCGGCTGCCCTTCTACCATTATACTTTCCGGCAAAAAGGGGAGATCATTATGCAACTCGTGTAAATCATTTGGATATTCAACGTCCACGTCTAGGATGTAGCCAACATCATCATGTTCTTCCAGTGTTTCTATGTTAATATTATTAGGTTCCTCAACCCATTTAAATTCATCATATGGTAAATATTTACACATAGCAAAGCCGTACAACAAATTATTACAGTCTTGATAACTGATGAACGTTGATGGTTGTAATGGGTTAAAGTCAGGCATGTATTTATTATTGGCAGAAGCATATCTTCTTGTTACCTGACAAATTCCGCCCCTGATCCCCGCTTCAATCATTAATATCTGATCATAATCGGTCAGAAGTTGCAGACGACATTGCGTAAACCGCAACATAGCATCCCATGATAGCCCTGGTAAAGTGTAATAGTGGGCTGGGTCTAATTTGTGTGATCTTAGAGTGACATTTCTAAAATTTTCAAAAATATCAGCCAGCAATAGGACATCTGTTTTAAGATATATGTCACTATAATCGCCAAGAGTAGCACATGAAAATGAATTCCATACATTTAAAGCGTGCTGGTAATCATTTTCACTTATGCCCTTTTACCAGTTAAGCTGCTATAGAATGCCTCTCTAGGTGGTAAACAGGTGTCGTTTAATACGTCCCAAGAAGAGACATATTCGTAGGGGAAAAATCCTTTGCGCGTCACCAGATGCAACAGATTAGGTTGAACGAACTTAGATGTTTCGGGGAAGTTGTTTTTTAAATTCTTGGCCAGACTGTCCAAACTGGACGCCATAAACCTAAGACTGTCCACAAATCTAAGTTTCATTCTATCTGAAATAGTTTTTGAAAAGGAGATATACTTCTCCTCTGAATTTGGAATGATTTCCACATTTTTGTCATCATACCCGAGCTCTTTTATTATGATATGTGAATCATAACCGCTCAGGTTATGACAAAAAACTGGCACAAATTTAAGAGTCCTACACATAATATTGCAAGTATTATGTGCTGGACCCCTATATTTACCAGAAATGTGGGAATGATCTTTCACTTTACCGTCGGATTCAGTGAACGGCTTGTCACACATATAACACAAGGTTGCTTCGTTGAATGCAACCTCTTCTTCAACGGTTAACGGGTTCATTGGAATAGCTAAGCTATAAATATTTTCCACCTTTTCAGCGATATCTTTTAGGTAGAGAACGCAGTGTTTAGCTGCATCTTCACCCCTGTAAATATATGGCTCGCTGGGCAGATTGTGGTCTACTCCTTCAACTTCGTCGGTAATTTTGACATAAGCACAAAAACTCATGGCTTTGTGTAAATGCGTAATGGTGGTGGAGGAAAGTTCTGGATTGGGCTTACAGTTGGATACCTTCTCAAGAATCACCTCAAAATCAAGATATACAACTACGGGAACCCTTTGGATGCGACCACCATGTTCAAATTGAACATAGGGTTTGGTTGTTGGTAATTTTACTCTAGCGGCTTTGTGCTTACCACAGAGTAGTTTGTGCTGCTCAAAGCGCGCCTTTCCATTGCAACGCTTATCGAAATGAGAAAAACATCTCTTACAGATGAATTTGGCGTTGTTTGTTTTATTTTTTTGCATACCTACTAAACGTTCAAAATTTTTAATATATACATAGTGGTTGTCAGTGCCGTTTGATATTATCAACAAATCTCGATGGTCATCTAATTCACTATCCACTACTTTTAAGGGGTACAAACAATTTTTATCATCCAAACCGAATAAATTTATGGAAATATTATTCCTTTTTTCAAATAGTTTTATCTGATTGATGGGCGTTGGAAAAGTTAAACAAGAAAAATCATATTTATTTTCCAAAGATTTATAATTACTGGGACGTTGACAATGTTCATTAACAAATTTAGCCAGGACCGCGTACATAAAACATCTATTATCTTTGTTAGTGACATTAATACACGCTTTTTTATCGGCTATACATTTGGGCAGAGGAATAAAACTTTTCGCTCTTAAAGGGTTGTATTTACTTACCCTTACTCTTAATCCATCCACAGACTTTAAGCTCCAACCGCTTTTGGACATGGCTGCCTCCTCCATTTCCAAGCACAGCTTATTGAATGTTTGTTCTGTGAAAGATGTAAGGTCCGTAAGAGCGTACACTGCTTTATTTGGTGTCTTCAACGCCTTGCACATTTCCTCACCATTCATGTTGACAAATGTGCAATCAACCCACAGGTTAATTTTTACAGCCTCATGAATGGTAAGTTGTGTGGTGATCAGATCCACCACCCTGTTTCGAACGTCCTTCAGGAAACATGGTAGATCCATACACCTTGCCGATCTTATTAAGTATGATGCAAGGCGACCTTTAAAAGCTGATTCATAGGGATTTATGTTGTCCGGTCCAGGCTTCATAGCCAACAGCTGCTCCCTGCTAGGTTCCCCTAACCTAGCTCTTTTAGATTGTGGTTGTTGCGACATACCACAAGCTTCCTCATGTAGCCGACCATTGTGGATATCCGACAACACCTCATTACATTTACTGCATCTATAAAACAAAAAAATTAATTATATTACATATAAATATAGTTTTTATTATTACTAACAGGGGAAAACTTACATGTAGGCACCGCGAGCTGTACATTTCTTCTCATGGCGCCGCAACTCGGCGGGTCTATAATATGATTTGCCACATTTACAGTCATATTTATGCCGTTTGCCATGGCTCAATGCTTGATGCATTTGTAAAAGGCCTTTTTCATTAAACGATTTTCCACAATCAACACACTGAAAAAACAGAATAATCTTAATGTTCAAAAAAAAAAAATGAAAAAAAAAAATCATATAATTTACTTCACTTACATTAAACATGATGAATTTAGTAGATAATGCTTGTTTTTAGAATTTAGAATTATTTTTTTAGAATCGCTGTTTTATGCACCTGTAATTTGAAATTTTTTTTTTGAACTAATATATACATCTAAATTACAACTAATATTTATTACAATGGTTAAGAAATAAGTTATAAAATTAAAATATACAATATTGTTATAAACAAATAGCAACTATATGTACATTAATTTACAGCTAAACTAATGACAAATATTAATTATTGTACAGCCTTCAACTAATATTTATTACAATGGTTAAGAAGGTTAAGAAATAATTATAAAACTGAAAAATATACATTAATATTATAAACAAAATAACAACTTATATTTACATTAATTTACATCGAAACTAATAACAAGAAAATTAATTAATTATTGCATAGCCTTCTCTAATCGCTCTAGAAATAATAATATCGTGTAATTCGTTAACACACCAGTCACAATTTGCTATTTTCTCACGTCTGACTAAACATTCACCGCACTCATCACAATAAACATTTTTTACAATATTGGTGGAATATATTAAATTATGGGTGACTCTAATGTTTTGAATTTGTTCTAAGTGCACATTCCTACTGCAGTCCACACACAAGAAACCCGAATCATGGATCACCATTTTCACTATTATGCATTCATAATTGTCTAAAACACATGACATTTCTTGGCTCATTATTTTTTCTTTAAATTATTACTGAAAAATTAGAAAAAAAAAACTAACATAAATCTAACTAATGTAGAATCTATTGTTACCAAGCGTAATGAAATAGAAATCTTACCTGAAATAGGAGTAAGCAGGCGTGAGATCACTGGTCGCACTTCTAATTAACACAGTTTTTCTATAGAGTGATGTCTTATGCACTCGTCACTACACTTTATATACTATTACCGCTGTGACGTATGCAAATTAAACGTTTTTTTTTGTTTTTTTTTCTAAGCTCGTTCTTTTTATTCTCTTTGTTGAAAAAATATTTTATATTATCGACTTTTTTTTTTCGTTTTAATTTTACAATTATATTATATTTATTTAAATATTATTTGAGCATTTACTTAAATTTTCATGTTAGAGCCAATCTTTTACGCGCTTAATAATGCATTTTGTATAATTATTCATTAGTTCCTTTTTTTTGTGTGTTCTGTTTCATACATTAGTCATGCACCTAATAATACGATTTTTGTACAAGTACTCATTATAGAAGCGCTCAGTTACAGATATTTATTT
>JAAEAF010011450.1:0-17004 GCA_011037195.1 Triatoma infestans
GATACCCATTAAACCTGGAAATCCGGTTTCCATTTCCAATCTACGCTTTATTGTAGTTGTTTAATTGAAACTAAAGTAATTGCTAACAGCCTCGCCCTCACCAACTAATCGGTAGGAGGACATAGAGCTCGCCTGAGGAATAGACATTTACTTTCCTTTGTAAAAAAAAAAAAAAAAGTAAAAATATTACAAATTATTTTTTCATGACAATAGAAGAGCTATTAACATCATGGAATAACGAATGATCTGTATCTACAGTTTTTAGGCGAACATTTTCATCTCATTCAACATCTCACTGTTCAACTTACACAAAAACTTTAACTATTGATACCTTTGAAACGAAACGTTTTTCTATTTAGCGCTCGCGATGACTATTACATAGAATCTTTTCAAAGTTTCCAATAGAAAAAGTTTAAATTATGTAAATATGATGATGAAGGGAATGAAACAATTTTAGAAAACAAAGTGAACCAGAACTTTTTTTTAATAGCAAGCACAAATGCTATCAGAACCTCCGAACGCTAATAATAAGAAATTTCAGATGTGATACAATATTCTTAAAATAAATAAATTCTTGTTTTCACACCTAGCAAACAGATGAAAGTAAAAATACGGGAAATCAACTTCATTTGGTTTAAATATTGTTAAGACTCTTTATTGATTAGTAGAACTGTTCAGTCTTATAAGTCAGCTTTAATCATGGTTAAGAGGCCGATAAGCATACACCCATTCATCTACGGTTTAGGGGTCGTTAAGCCACGCCAGTGACCTTCATTCATGGTTTAGGGGCCGTTAAGCCTCGCCAGTGACCTTCATTCATGGTTTAGGAGCCGTTAAGCCTCGCCAGTGACCTTCATTCATGGTTTAGGGACCGTTAAGCCTCGGCAGTGACCTTCATTCATGGTTTAGGAGCCGTTAAGCCTCGCCAGTGACCTTCATTCCTCCATGGATTAGCGGCCGCTAAACCTTGCCCATGACTTTCATCCATGGATCAGTTCTGATGGCAGTGAAATCTCGCCTTTTCAATTACCTTTATTCAACCTCCCAGTATCATCTTTAGCGATGTTAGTTCAAAAACTATGGTTTCACTTCATTTTCTAAAATTGTATCATTTCATTATGCTATAAAAGTTATTACAAAATAATATTTCTTTTTAAACGAAAATATTTGCTGTTTTTTATTAATAAGCTCTCTTTAAAATATCTACCTTTTAAGAGGCGAGCTTTACGCCCCAATTCCGATTAATTGTCCCATTCCCATGTGTATTAGAAAAGAGCCAATGCTGTCTAGTTTTTGTGAGCATTTATTTCATGATTAACATTAATATCTTTGCTCCTTTCACAAACAAGAATTAAGTTATCAAAGTCAAAGATATTACGATACTTCGTTCTCTTTGTTATTTGCGTGGTAAGCTTGATGGTAAGATGGAATGCCTGAGCATAAAATTTGGTAACCATTGGTAGAGGAGTCGAAATGTGAGCTTGAATGGTGTATGAATGTTTGATTGATTTCCCAGGATAAAAAAAATTAAAAACCGTGTCTGATGGTGATGGCTGAACGAAAACAAGGTGAGAATATAGGCATGGCGTGACTGTATATAGACAATAAAGGATGTCTGGTTTGAATGTAGTCATCTTAGTACGTATAATATTTTATTATTAATTACTTATTGGTGCCATAGAGTCCAAAATATATTTATTATGGATGATTAGAATGTTGCGTGTGCAACTGTAGTTAATTTTCGTCGTTAGGTATATATGGATGTCTGTTTAAAAGAGAATTTCCGATTGGTGGTGAGAAGATACTAGCAGAGAGTAAAGAAAGCAAGTTCGGAAAAAGGAACTATAAAAGACGGATAGTGGTGGATGGGGTGGGCGTTTGGGGAGTTTTGAGCGGCGAACAAGTAACTAAAAATGTAGGGAATGACGTACTGTAGGGGATCATTATCAAGACTTTCACTGTGATGGATTTTTGGAATCTGTCTGGAGGACAAAGGATATAAGCGTATCGCTGTTAACCACTCGCTTCAATTCAAGAATCCTGAAACGAATCAATACAAATTCAATAGAAGGACATAGTCTGCCATCACAAGCCAGTTATAAATACGAATTGGGGGCACTTCGATTCCTGTCTCGCGGAGTGTGTGTGTGGCACCGCGTGCAAATACATGATGTTTTTAGGTGTTTCTTAGAAGCCTTAAGAAAAGTGCGCCCTTATCCAGTATAAATTTAACTAACATTTTTTATAGGAATTTGGAATGGGAAAAATGGGCGAATAAAATCGGTTATGTACAGAACAGTGACACTTATTTTCGAGTTTGAAGGCTAAGTGTTGTTTCCTCAGGAAACCTTCCAGTGTAGGCGTGGTGGGGATGGGAGTCACGGAAGATTAAAAAATAATTACAAACAGTGCCCGCTACGTTTTGTATATTAATTGAAAATGTAATATATAGTTTGAATGCAATATTTTATCAAATTGGATTTAAAAAGAATTTTTCAACGATAGATAATATAATAACAGTTAATGAAATAATATACAAATCTAGTGAATATAATTTCACAAGTTTTGGTATTCATTGACTTTCAGAAAGCATTTGATAGTGTATATACATCAGCGATTTTGGAGACTCTACGGCAGAACGGAATAGATGGAATATATTTCGACCTATTATATTATATATATTCTAATTCGAAATTGGTAATTCAAGTGAAATCCGAATTTCAAGTGATTAAAGTAGAAAGAGGTCTCCGACAAGATGACCCGTCAGCTATATTGTTTAACATGATCCTGGAGAAAGTGTTTAATAATTTGGAGTCGGATGGCAAGGACTGAGAATCAATGGTGAATGGTTGACGAATTTAAAATTCGCCTATGAGTAGTGTTAATAGGTAAAAATGTAGAAGAGGAAATAGAAGTGACTAAGGATCTAATTTATGAAGGAGGAAACGTAGGACTAAAGATCAGTTATAATAAAACTAAGATGTTATTCATTAATTGTGAATATGATGGAACCCTACTTTCAATTTTTCTGTACATATTTTGTTGATCACTTTTTGTTTGCTACGAATAAAAAAAAGTGTTACATATTTTACGGGGGGGGGTCTCTCCTTGGCAATGACTGCTGGCAGTATGTCTTCCTTAGTGTAAGCTTAGGCTAGATTAGTATAGTTAGATGTAAGGGTAGCATAAGTTGTAGGGTTAATTAGAGATAGTGTAGGTTAATTAGATAAGTAGTATATAAGTAGATTAGTAGTAGAGATAGGCGTAGGTTAGGCTTAGATTGTAGACAATAAGGTGACGGAAGAGGACACCAGTAGCAGCAGCATCGCGGGAGTAAGGCCGTAAATGCGCATGCGCGCGAGAGAAACTAGAGGATGTCCGGACGGGTGGAAGAGAGACGACAAGAGAGTAGAGGGCCCTCAAGTGTGAACCAAGAGGTTCTCATGAGTGTCAAATGCCGGAATCAAGCCGAAGGTTGCCGTCTTTTCAGAAAACGGCTTGGCGCCTAATCGTTTTTTGGATTATTATTAAACCAACAAGTTTTTGCAGTGTGGCCTCTTCTGTCACAGATTTGACAAGTTGGTTGACGCCAAACATTATTTTGAGAATTATTCCGGTCAGCAGGGTTGTTAAAATTTGAATTAGTGCGCACAGGAGTAGAATGTTTCTTGTAATTATTATTATTATTTGAATATGTTCGGCGAGTATCTGAATAAAATTTGCCGAAGTTGATTCTCTTTCGCGGCGGCGATTTATTCTTGCATTCGGCGTTCCAATGGTTGCCTTTACAATGCTTACAAGGCGATGGAGGTTTAGAAGACGATTGAGAATATGAGGGCTGTTTTGTTTTTACTCTATTTTTTTGGGTGCACTCTGCGTTCCAGTGCATCGATCCGCAGTGTTTGCAAGGGGAAAGTGGTAAATCTATTTTTTGTTTTACTGGTTTCTCTTTATTTTGATTTTGGAAGGCAAAAATAGAGCCTTGAGGGTCATCCCTATTTAAATCGCGAAGGGCCGTGGCAAAAGTTTGTGCCTCTTCTAGCGTCTTAGGCAATTTTACTTGTACTTGTGTTTTCAAAGCTGGGGGTAGCGATTTGACGAATGCGTCAGTTGCTAATTTGTCTACGAGATTTTGTAGTGTAAGAAGTGGGTCCTCTTTAGATTTATATAACAGGGAAGCGCTAATGTGTTTAATTCTATCAGCAAAAGCCTCAAGATTTTCTGATGGCAATTGCTGGAGATTTGTAATTTGTTGCAGTAGTATTAGGGGTTTTTTTTCTTTTTTAAAACGCTTAATTAGGTTTTCTGTTGCTATTTGATATGTTAGGGGAGTATGTGTGTTGGCATGCTGGGCTTTAAGGGTGTCGAAAAATATTTTAGCAGCGCCCGTAATTTTCAAAATTAGTATCTCAAGTTTATCAGTTTCCGACCAACCAGAAAGTGCGCTACAATTATTTATTTGGTCAATGAAATTGTTAATATCACAATTATGTGACCCGTCAAAAATTGGCAAACTGTTGATTAATTGTAAGTTGCGAATATTTAAGGAAGTTGGCTGTTGGTTGCGTTCGTTTAATTTGTTTAATAAATAAGCAATGGCTTGTTCTGCCGAGTGTTCAGCACCATCAATAGTATAGGTAGTCATTTTTATATTATTTTTTGCTAAACGTCCTTTTAAAGCAATGAGGTTACCGCTAGTAGATAGTTTATGCTTTTTTAATAATTTAATTATCAGCTCTGTTCATAAATTATATGGAGAAGATAAATAAATATTGGATGCACACAGTAAAATATAGCACTAAACAATATTCATGCAATTTACTATTAAAATGAAGCTTAAATAAATTTTTTTTTTTTTTTTTGAAAAGATAAAAATCTTTTTTCAATTGAATTTCTGAACGAATGTATAGTATGTTTTTCCATTACAACGACCTTCTGATTATTATAAACAAAAATGAAAATACAACATTTTTTAATAAATTAAACAATTATAACTCAAAAATCAAATTCACTCAGGAAATAGAAAAAAATAACAGTATAAATTACTTAGATATAACAATAACTCACAATAATAAAAATTTATCAACTAAATTTTACAAAAAACAAATCACATCAAATTTATTTTTGAATTATCTTTCCAGACATCCCAAACACATCATTCACAATTCAGCCAAAAATCTTATATATAAGGCAGCAAAATTAACAGATATATCACACCTGAAAGAAACAAAAAACAAAATTAATAAAATTTTAATCGAAAATGCCTACCCCCTTACATAATAAATAGATACTGGAAACAACTTAATCAACATCATTACTGTGATATGATGTATCGATATGATGTATCGCATGTGAAGCAATGTATCGATACGACAACACACCATGTAGCCAGATAACCTGCTGCCGCTTAAATAAATGTTACTTTTGGTTGAATAACTAAGTTGTTATTATTCATTATTCCTTTATAAATACACATGGCGCAGTCGGTAAATGGAATAATAGTGGTTTGATAATAATATTGCTAGCTAAAGTGTATAGTGTAGTGCGTGAAATAATGGCTGAATTTAATAAACCTCAAGAACTCTGTTTTGACGGTGACGTTATTACAAATTTTCGAACTTTTAGAGACGAAGTTGAAATATACTTCATTGCAAGTGAAACGAATAAAAAATCCAATGATGTTCAGGTAGCCAGATTATTGAATTTGCTCGGGTCAGAAGGACGTAAAGTATATAATTCATTGCAATTTAAGGGTAAAAGGAATGTTCAGAACATTTTAGATGCTATCGAAGAAGCCATTGTGCCTGAGCGCAACGAGGTAATAGAACATTTCAAATTTTTTAAAAGAGTTCAGAAAGCTAATGAACGCTTTGATCATTGGCTTAGAGACCTGAAGCAACTCATTCGATCTTGTGAGTTTGGGGAAGTAGAAGATAAAATTCTTAGGACTCAAATTGTATTGGGTGTTTATAACAAAGATGTGCAGGAAAAACTACTTAGAGCTGATCACTGTCTGACAAAAACCATTAAGTTCATACAAGCATACGAGGCCGGGATACACCATAGCAAGGAGGTACAGGCACAACCGGCAGTGGAGGAAGTGTCATTAAATGCCATAAGTTTCAAAAGTAGAGCTGACAAGGGAGAGCAAGCTAAAATAAATAAAACGCGGGAGGTCGGGAAATACACAGGTAAGCCTCAGTTTACAAATAATTGCTATAATTGTGGACAACACCATGAAATTAATAAGTGTCCGGCCTATGGAAAGAGATGTATTCACTGCAATCGCTTGAATCACTTTAGGAAATGTTGTAGGCTGTATAAAGGCCAAGCAAAGAATACCAATGATATAAGTTGTGAATTTCCACCGGAGGCTGATGTTCAATGTCTTGTTGTAGATTCAATTTCACAAAGTATTACAAAACAGAATAGCTCCTGGTTCAAAGAAATTATTTTAAATGAAGAAAAAATGGTAAAATTTAAAATTGATTCAGGTTCAGAGATAAATACTTTACCAATCAGTTGTGTCAAATTGCTAGAAGTACCCATTGCTAAGTCAACTTTTAACTTGAGAGCTTATGGAGGGTTCCAAATTCACCCTCTTGGTATTGTGACACTGAAATGCTCATATGGAGGAAAGAAAATTAGTGCAAAATTTGTAGTGGTTAGTAATGACTGTATTCCAATTTTAGGATTGGGCACATCTCAGGAATTGGGTATTATATTTTTAGTTAATGAAATAGAGTTGAGGAGTAAAGAGACTTTTGTACTTCAGAATAAATCGTTGTTTACAGGTCTTGGTTGTTTTCCAGATAAATACAGTATAAAGTTAATTCCAGGATGTCAGCCAGTGCGTAACCCAGCGAGGCGTGTTCCTATGAAATTACGAGAAAAACTAAAAACATCGTTAAATGAACTTGTCAGTAAGAACGTCATCGCTCCGGTCGATGAGCCGGCGGAGTGGGTGAGTAATTTGGTGCTAGTACAAAAATCTGATAACTCTTTAAGAATTTGTCTGGATCCTACTGAATTAAATAAATGCATCATTAGGGAAAACTACTCTATCCCAACCCTGGAGGACATTACACCCCAGCTGAGTGGAAAAAAATATTTTTGTCTTTTTGACCTCAAGGAGGGTTTCTACCATATTACTTTAGATGAAGAATCAAGCAGACTTTGCACTTTCAGTACCATGTTTGGAAATTTTCGTTTTCTTCGCTTACCGTTTGGGTTAAGCGTAGGGCCTGAATTATTTATGAAGTTAAATCAAAAGTATTTCGGTGACATCGAGGGAGTTTCCATATATTTTGACGATATCCTGGCTGCCGCTGACTCTATAGCTGAGCTCGATAGGATAGTCCACGAAATTGTCGATAGAGCTAAAAAGTATAACATCAAGTTTAACCCCAATAAGTTAAAATATTATGTTGAGGAAGTTAAATTTATTGGTTTTAAATTCAATAAGGATGGGATGTCACCAGATGCTGACAGAGTCAAAGCTATTCGGGATTTAAAAGCTCCTGCAAATAAAACAGAATTGCAGCGTGTAATTGGATTTATAAATTACCTACGATCATTCATACCTGATTTTTCTGAGCATATTAGCCCTTTGAGAAAGCTGTTAAAAGAAGGAATCGAATTTAAGTGGACAGAAATGCAAGAAGCTGCTCTAAATAAATTAAAAGAAATAATTAGTAACAATACAATATTAGCTAATTTTAATCCAAACTTGCCTGTTGTGGTGGAATGTGATGCATCTAAAGATGCAATAGGATTTGCTTTGTTTCAAAATTTGAAACCGGTGTGCTATGGGTCAAGATCGTTGACGGAAACGGAACAGAATTGGGCTCAAATAGAAAAGGAATATTTGTCGATTGTGTACGCCTTTGAGAAAATGCATAATTATTTGTTTGGCCACAACGATATTGTTGTGAATAATGATCATAGCCCCCTAGTAACTATTCATAAGAAAACATTCGACCAAATAAAGAATAATAGACTCAAACGTCTCAAACTCAAATTAGTAAATTATAAATTTAAACTGCAATATAAGGCTGGCAAAAAATTGTATACTGCGGACTTGCTGAGTCGTAATGTAGTCGGCCCAATACTAAATGAACCGGAGTGCAGAGATGTGATTCATACATTAACGTGTGGAGAACTAATGATGTCACAAGAGAAGGCCAATCGATTCACAGCAGAAACTGCCCAAGACGAATGTTTAAAATTAGTTATGTCATATTATCAAAGGGGTTGGCCAACTAAGAATGTGATTTTATCATACAAGAACGGGGAGCTCACGCATTGTTATAATTTGAGAAACCAACTAACTGTGGAAGACAATTTAGTATTTTTTAACAATAGGCTTGTTGTGCCCAGAACATTGAGGCAAGTAGTATTGCAGTGTTTGCATGAAACTCATTTAGGATGTCAGAAGACCAAGGCCAAGGCTCGACAACTGGTGTACTGGCCTGCTATAAATTCCGATATTGAAAATCTTATAAATACATGTTATACTTGTCAGCGGTTTAGCAAAAATAACTTGCGAGAACCTCTTCACTGTCATGACATTCCAAACATACCATTTAATAAGGTGGGAGTGGATATTGCGGAATACGCGGGTGAGAACATTTTAGTGCTAGTCGACTATTTCTCTAGGTGGATAGAGGTTGAGAGAATTAAAAATAAGACAAGTGCTGAAGTTATCGAAAAATTAAAAACTATATTTGCACGTTGGGGGATACCAAGTACAGTAGTTGGGGACAATAATCCATTTGGCAGTTGAGTTTATAGAATTTTCTCAACAATGGGGTTTTGATGTGATAAACTCTAGTCCACATTACCCGCAGAGTAATGGGGTTAGCTGAGAAAAGTGTAGGTATCACGAAGAAAATGCTGCAGAAATGTAAATTCGACAAGAAGGATTTTCAGCTCGCTCTCCTAAATTATAGAAATTCCCCAATTTCCAAGCTTGATGTGTCACCAGCAAACCTTCTTCAAAGCAGGGAACTCAGGACGAAACTCCCAATTGTAAGAAAACAACTAAGTCCTAAATTTTGCGACGATCAACACCCGAAAATGTTAGAACACCAAAGAAAGCAAAAGCTACACTATGATAAGTGTAGTCGAGTTAAGGAGCGTGTATTTGGAATTGGAGAAAAAATATTAACCAAGCAAAATGGTGTGTGGGTAAAGGCAGAGGTTGTGAGAGTATTGGACCATCCTAGGTCGTACTTACTGAAAGACAATAGAGGCAAGATATATAGAAGAAACGTTAGTTTTATGAAAAAATGGAAAGGGGAGGAAGTTAGGGAGGATGAGAATGAGAGGGCAGAAGAAGAAGTAAGGAGATCCGCGAGATTGCCAAAGAAGAAAGACTGGTCGGAGTTTGTGACGTTTTGAAAATAATGTTTTTAATGTACTTAAATGTATTAAATTTTGATTTGTTACTTAATTTAGAATTTTTCTGTGAAATAGCTATGTAGAATAATTTGAATAATGTGTTTGTAGCTTGAAAAAAAAAAAAAAAAAAAAGAGATGCATGTGATATGATGTATCGATATGATGTATCGCATGTGAAGCAATGTATCGATACGACAACACACCATGTAGCCAGATAACCTGCTGCCGCTTAAATAAATGTTACTTTTGGTTGAATAACTAAGTTGTTATTATTCATTATTCCTTTATAAATACACAAATACAATGGTAACTATAACAATATAAATAATCAACCACACACACAAAATATACCACACCATAAAGAAAACAATTATACTAACAACGAATATAAAAACTTCTTCTCAATTACTTACATACATAACATAACTAACAAAATTAAACATACAATAAAAAAATTCAATATAACAGAATGCCACCTGGCATATCTCACTAATAATAAAATTAAAACATACATTCCTTCACATAAAGACAAAGAACCAGTAGAAAATAATAAAGAACTTATATATGCTATAGAGTGTGATTGTAAATTGAAATATCTGGGACATACCAAAAATAGTTTAAAAATAAGAGTTGACCAGCACAGGAAATCCATAAGATATAATGTTTCAGAAACGGCTCTTTTAAAACATTACAAAACCACAAAACATAGTTTTAATTTCGATAATGCCACAATAGTTGACAGAGAAAAAAATTTAAATAAAAGAAAAACACTAGAAGCAATATATATTGCTTTAAACGAGGGTAAAATAGTTAATGATCGTAAGGAAGGAGCACAAGTAAAACTGTATGCAAATGTAATAAATAATTTAAAAAACTACATATAACACTATTTCTAACAATAGTAACCTGCTTCTCTACTACCTATCCACACAGATGTTAAAATAGCCAACCATATTGGATAATAGTATTCCCTGTTTATCATTAAGTTAACAAAATATAATAATCATTTTACAATTATATAAAATACACATATTACACATCAACATTAAATAAATAAAAATTTTAATAATAATAAATATAAAAAATAATATTTAAATAAAACACAACACTAAAATATAATCAAGTAAATAACCTTCCTGCCAAATTCATTTAGTCAGTTACCCAAAGGAGCTCTATAAGAAAGGGTCAACTCAAACACTAGTAAGTAGTCTCTATAAAATTTCTTCCAAATTATTATTCCAAAATTAAAAATAAATTTATTTAATCAAATTTCACTCTTTAGGCCTGAAAAATATAAATAATCAAAAAACTGCTTATAAGCAAATAAATTTTATAAAATAGAGCATAACGCTAACCACGTGGTTAAAGAAAAAAATGACGCAGATATAAGTTAAATTTCCAAGTCTATTAAAGAAATTAACAAGTCTACAAAAAAAATCTATAAAAAATACAAAAATATAATAAAATAACGACGTATTTAACAACTGATTAGCAAAATATAAAACGACTAAATTAGGTAAATAACTCAATAATAATTTGTGGACACAATTAATTATATCGTACAAAATAAATTTTTTGATATGCTATGTAAGAGTTATATTCATATTAACTTATAATAACTTAAAAAAAAATTTTTATATTACTTACAGAAAAAATAACGTTCTAATATTAAACTAAACTGTTTGATAATGGCGAGTGTATAGCCGAAACGTCACAGTAACAAATGTATTTTTATATATATATTTAATATATATTAAAAAACGCGGGCTGAAAACTGGTTCACAATTAACTGGAGTTTAAAACAATCCAGGAAAATTGGCTAAAAATAACATTTCTTCTCGTAACTGGGAGAAACTATTTTACAAAATACCAAAACCTTGTATAATTGTTGGCGATTTCAACTGTCATTACCGTTTTTCGGGTATACTGAGACGAATTCCAAAGGTTCTTCCCTATTAGATGCTATCGAAAGATGTGGGCTTATTTTATTAATAGGTAGGTTCACCTACTGTTGTAAATTCAATTAATCAATTTTATTTATCAGCCATTGATTTAACTTTAGTGTGCCCAGAACTGTCTTCTAAGTTCGATTGGAATATTATGAATGATACTCTTGGTTCGAATCACATCCCGATAATTATGGAATCTTTAAAAATAATTATGTTTCTTATAAAAATCAGGTTCAAGTTTTTTCTGGCCGGAAATGGAACATAAATAAAGTTAATTGGGATAAATATGGTGAACTTATGAGTTTCTATACAATCGAACAATTAGCCTCATCTTCTTCCCTTGACTACGATCTGTTTATAGAGAATATAAATAAGGTTAGCGATCTTTCTATACCTAAAATAAAAACTATCAAAAATTCAAATTTCAACAAACATTGGTGGAATGACGAATGCAAAACAGCTGTTGAAAATAGGAATGCCGCTTATTTATGATATAAAAGAAAACTATTATAATTTCCTCTTTTATCAAAGGGCCGCAGCAAAGGCAAAAAAGGTAATTGAAGAAAGTAAAAGAGATTGTTGGCGTCAGTATTGTGAGGGTATTAATACAAATACAAATATAAAGGAAATGAGGCGCGCATTTTAATGTTTAAAAAATAGAAAGATTGGAAATAGCAATACTGAATGGACTGAAGATTTTATAAACAAGTTATGTCCTCCTTACACCTATCTGATGAACCTCTTTCCATCGACCAGCCGAATAATACTCACTTTCTTTTGGAGCCCTTCACAATAAAAGAACTTAACACCGCAAGAAAATTAACAATGTTCGGTATTTATCCGTATTTGAATTTGCCGCCGTTAAAATATAATAATTTATAAATCTATAGGCAGTGTCCTAATTGTAGAGAGGGGTTAGTCCCTTTGAAATTGCCCTCTCTAGTCAGTCACTAGCTAAAGCTCAGCCAAGCAAGGTGTATGTGCGAATATAATTTGCCTATGCGATTTAGACCACTGCGCTCTCCTTCCGTGAAAACCCATGTGTTGTCACTTCTGGTTTTCCTCGGGGAATTAGTGTTAATAAGTGAGTCACTATTTTACACTCGTACGAGCAATATATATGCAGTACACAGCACCTTCTACTTATACAGTTTCAACTACTTCCGCTTTCCTTTTCGTGAAAACCCATGTGTTGTCACATGGTTTCCTCGGGGTCAGTATTAATAAGTTGATTTCTTGTCGAGTGAGTGTCGATTCTCCCGGCCTGTTAAGGTTGATTGTACAAGCACATGGTCTACTTCCGGTTGCTTCTCCGGCCTTACAGCTCTCCTGGAGCCCGTTTAAATACTTCATCTATTTTCATCAGCCGTACTGTGTGGACAACGACGCTGGAATTACAGGCATATGATTCTTTTTTGTTTCCTTTCCTGTCCCTATTTCCTTGAATTCCCCATATGGGCTGAAGGACTTCAGTCGAACCCACTAACTTTAAAGGTGTCTGCGTTTAAGATAAGCTCCACTCCTTCTGGCTTGTTGAATATAATAAATATTTTTGCAACTCATTTTGCATTTAATTTAGTATTCATTTTGTTCATGTTATAAGAGCCCATTGGCTCACTTTTTACTCTTTCTATATATACAGTCCACTTAATATTTTCTATTATTTTCTTTTAAATTTTACTTTATTTCATTTATTTTTATTTAACAGAACCCATCAGAGGGACTGGAAAGCCTGTAGAAGGCGCTCCCCTCTCACCTTTTAATTTTCGTTTATTATTTTATTTTATTTTATTTCTGTTTTTTACAACAACAAAATGAAAACCAAACAAACAGATTGAAACAGCCTCCGGCTTAGACAATATCATTACCCTATGATTGCGCACTCCTTGTGTTCTAAAACCTGCTATTTACAATGATAACAATTCTGTTAAACAGAGACAGTTGTTCCAGAAACCTGGAGAAATTACTTATAATCCCGTCTTACAACCATCTAACCCAGTATGGTATAATCCATACCGCCCCATTACGCTATCTTCTTGCTTGTTAAACGCTGGCAAGAATGGTTAATGCACATTTGAATGTATTAGAAAGTAACCCCCCCCCCCCCCCCCGACAAAGTTCGGCTTAGGAAGGGAAAGCCAATCTCGGATTGCACTCTTTGTTAATAATCCGATATCGACATTTCATTCCCACTATGAATCAGTAGAGCGCCTTCTTGGCCATTTCTGGTGCTACGACATGTGCATCTTGGTATATAACACGTATTACTTGTCATGGGATTACGTCAAAAATTTGTATATAACATATTAAATAATAACTAGGAGTTTCTGTATTAAAATTATGTCAACTTGTTGGACCTAGATTTACCCAGGTGGTTGCTCAGGGGCATTTTTGGAGCTGTTTGCTGTACCTGTGTATTCATCAGACCTTACTAGTATCTGCCAATCCGAAGTTAAACTTATTCAATATGCGGACGATATTTTATTTTTATAGCGCAAAGCAGAACGCTATTAACTTGTGTAGAAAGCGTAGAGCGTCGCTATAAAAAATTCCTTCGACTGGACCCAAAATAATACCTTTAACCTTACCTGTGCTAAATGTGTCGTTTGTCCATTCAATAGTAAACGCCGTGATGACTATGGGAACGAAGTTAGACTAGAGACTCTACTCCCCCTGCAAAATGAAAGTGGCGATTTTTGGGATTGTACTAGAGAGATAACTCAAATGACGCTCATATTAATATACTAGTCGGTAAAACAGAAAAACACGTAAATTTTCTCGGAAGATTTGCTTTAGTAAGTGGGGAACCGATCCATCGACCTCCCTTTTATTCTACAGCTCTACAGTAAGAGCTATTTTTGTCTTGGCTTATATTTTATAGTAGGGCCTGTAAAACTAAACTCCAATGCTTGGACAGAATTCAATACAAATGCGTAAGATTATGCATGGGATACCTTAATAGTATTCCTGTCAACATCTTGTTAACGGAGGCAAATGAACCACCTCTGCATTTGAGAAGAAGGATGCTAACAGACCGTTACATATTAAGAACCATGTCTTTCTCTCCAATGTTTCAAATAAAAACAGCTCCTTATCAGTAACTGTTTTAACCTATGCCTACTGGAAAAATAAAATTACCCCACTAATTGTAGATGGTTTTCTGGAACTAACCTAGTTCCAGTCAACAATAATTCGTTTTGATAAAATACCAGTATTTCCCTATGATTATAATTCCTTGATGATGAATGCCTGACTATAAAGAAAAGAATTCATCTTCAGACTATTAATACATTTCGTGAGGATGTTTCGCATTTTTTACCAAATACTCAGATTATATACACTAATGGCTCCAAAGTGGGGAACCATGGAGGCGCTGCTTAATACGATCCCTCTAATAATGTAAAAGAATGTTTAAGTTACCACAGTACGCCTCCATTTTTTCTGCCGAGACAATAGACTTCATTGAAGCGCTGAAATATACAGAAAAGCTAAACACTAAGAAAGTGGCTATCATGTCTGACTGTAAAAGTCTATTAGATTCTCTGCTCTGGCCAACATTCATTACAAGTCACACACTTCACATTTTACAGTAGAAATAATTAAGTTAATTCACAACATTAAAGTTCAAAATAAACTACTCAAACTAGTCTGGATCAGAAGGCATGACCAAATCACCGGAAATGAGGTAGCCGATAGCATGGCCAAGCGGGCTGGTACTCTGGGTGGCTTTGTACATTATAAACTCCCCTTTACGAATATTAGCCCAATCATCAGGATTAGGATGTTAGATAAATGCCAGAGAGAATATGATTCAATTGATAAAGGAGTTTTCTATAAGAAAAGTAATCCTCTAGTAGGTGTAAAACCTTGGTTTCTTGACCTAAATTTGAATAGAAGAAGCATCAGTTTAATTAATAGAATAAGATCCAACCATACACTCTGTGGAGCATACTTAAATAGAATAGGAAGAGCTAATACTAATGTGTGTACAGTATGCGGTACACTTGATGATCTAGAGCACATTCTGGTGGAATGTAAAAAAAATAGTCGCTATAGAGATAAGTTATTCAGCTCTCTTCAAAAAAAGAAAAAAAGTCTATTTAATTACATTAGCATTATACAGGAAGTTAGATCCACAAGTGAAAAATTAACAGAATTTATTAATGAGGAGTGTGTATTAAAGTGTAAGCTTAAATTAATAGTGGAAATGATATTTAAATTTAAATATTGAGCATAATGTTCTTGAATCGTTGGCTAATGGCTACAGGCATAGGCAAAAAAAAAAAAAAATTGCTCTGGATGAGAGAGGAAGATCCGGTTGATTTGCAATAATGTTATCGTAATCAGTAATTAATATTTTATATAACAGATTTATTGTTTACTATTTATTTTGATTACTTTAACTGATATATTATATATCATTTTTGTTATAATAGAAGTATCAATTTAAAGACAAGAATTTAACAAATAGGAGAGGAATGGTTTTAAAAATCCGTTTAAAAGGTAATTAATAACGAAGAAGTTTATTTAGCTGATTATATATTTGTAAGCAAGTTTTCTTTTGATTAAAATGATTGTAGAAGAAACTTTAGAAATGTAAGCACTAACTGAACTCTATACCTGAAAAGGTGCCATAGCAATATTTGCTGAATTGCATTTTTTTGTAAAAAGAATTACTTATTTATTAATGTAATTGTAATTAACAGCAATAAATGGCTAATAATAATACTAAAAGACCCATTAACTTATAAAATTAAATACATTTAAAACAATCAGCTGATCACATAGATTCAAAACATTTAATAGCCGGATAAAGGCTCGTTTTCTGTGTTCCAAGATTTATATTTACCATGTTATAAGACATCAAAGAAGTGTAAATGTAAAATGTAATCACGAATTATTCAATTTAAAAAAGAAAGGCATTTTTAAAGTCAAAAATGACATTTGTATAATTAATAATAAACTATTTCAAAACCAATCTTTGGGAAGAGAAATTGTCATGGAATACAGTTACAATCTAGAAAAATTAGAACTTAACAATCTAACAAAATTGCACTCAACGACCTACAAGATATAAAAATTTTACCCGCTAAATTAGAAGAAATTCGAACTAACAATCATAATCATGTTAACTCTCCTTTTGGCTACTTCAATCTTATAATTTTGTACATTACTTTGATTGCTGTAATATATTTTATAATTAAAAATCCTTGTAAAAAATATTGTAGGAAAAATGAACCAACTCCCGAAAGCGGAAATTGCCCACCGCAAATTTCCCTCTAGGAGGGGAGGAGTTAAGAGAACAATACTGCAATACTGCTGACTATATTGTAAAGTAAGCAAACTAACACAGCAATCCATATACTGTATTCTTTCTCTGTATTATTCATTAAGAAAAGTTATATAAAGCAATAATTTTTACTCTCATTATTATTGTGTGTCAACCTGTAGTACGAGTTGTGTCGATTTGAAATAAAATTCCTTTTTTTAAAAAATAAGTTTTCATTACAAAACTTATATATACGAATGATCTCCCTTTGGCCCAGAAATAAATTAGTCAATCTCTAGTTTCCAGCTCCTGCGACACGGGCGCAGGAGAACCCCTCGCAAAGAGTAGGGAAACTACCCTTTTTTTTATATATATATTTTGTTT
>JAAEAF010011451.1:0-19072 GCA_011037195.1 Triatoma infestans
ACGGCTCCACCCTACCTTGCAGAGCCACTAGATTACAAAATGTGTCACCCAAAATCGTGTGGCCAGAGAAGAGAAAGTAGAATAATTTGGGGAGGCGATAATAACCGCCGTAGGTTGATGCGCCCCCGGGAAAAAAAAATATTTCATTATTTACTGAAGTTATTTTAGTTTTCTACTATTTTATCCATAAAAACTAAATTGATGGATTTCATTATTTTTTGTTACACTAACTATGAATATACAAGTAGCCTCTATCACTTTTTTTGGAAACTCTTTTTTTGCCGCAAAAATTCATTTAAAGAAGTTGAGGGGGGGGGTCCTTAAAAAAAAGTCATTCTATTAAAGTTTAGAGTTTCCAGTTGGTATAAGATGGAAGATAAACGTAATAATTATAAGTTTCAAAAAAATTTGTTACTTAATCATGTAAACTGCAATAAGATACAGTCATGTGAGTGTTTCACACCAGATTTTGATTATTCAACAAATAAATCTATCTATCTATCTATCTGTTTGGTGTTACAACCCTACGTGGGTCCTAGCCTCCCCAATGAGTCCGTTTCATTGATCTCGGTTGTTTGCAGCCGCTTTCCAATTTCTTACTTTCAGCAAACTTCTTACACCATCCTCCCATCTCAGCCTTGGTCTGCCCACTTTTCTTTTTTCACCAATCGCTGCTTCAAGCAGTCTTCTAGGGATCTGTCCAACATCCATCCTCGCCACGTGCCCCGCCCAACTCAGCCTTCCTAGTCTTATTACGCGCCCTACGTCCGCCTCACCGAAGAGTTGATAAAGCTCTCCATTGTGCCTCCTTCTCCAGATGTCTCCCTCCTTCACAGGACCAAAGATCCTAAAAAAAACCCGACTGGTAAGGGCCAATCTCTCTATCAGTGAAGTAAGCCAGTCTATTAAAGAGTACATTTGAAAAGATTTTGTAGGCACAGGATAACAACGAGATGCCCCTGTAATTCGAGCACTCTAGCTGATCTCCCTTTTTGTGTATCGCAACAAATAAATAATGAATCGAATAAATATGATCGATAAATGAAATAAACAGTTGAATATCAAAAATTGAAGACTCAATTAATTAATTAATTTGAAACAAAAGGAAGTAATAAACTGATAAAATATTTAAAAAAAAATTTAGCATGAAGTAAAATTTGTAATATGATAAATTTCCAATTAATTCATCAAACTGTCCTTAGATATGCGTGTCTTTATTATGATAAACTTTAAAAATTCAATTTATTACCTGCAGAATAAATAATTAGATAAAATGACTACCTAATGCAGTTGTCTCTAAAAAAAAAAAAAAATACTTTATCGGAAACAAAACAACTTCACATTAAAATGTTACAAATAAATAAATAAATAAAAGCAATAAGCAGTTAAAATATAAAGACGACCCTGAAGGTTACATTATACAGAAGGTGATATATACTTGGTTCGATACACTATAAGCCTGTTCACTTTTTTTTTCTTTTTTTTTAATAACATAATTTATAACAAATGGTTCCAATTGCCTTCAGATAAATATGTTTTTTCTTTCTTAATATTAGTACATTCTTTTTTTGTATATTTCCGGTACTAAGTCCCTAAATACTATTCCCTTAATAAATTTATATTTGACAGAAATATGATTATTTTATACTAATAAAAATTTTGGTATCTCTATTCTATTTATGTAAGATTTATATCTTTAAATTTTTAAACAGTATTTTGTTTTTTTTTAACTAAATTTTGATATCTTCATTACAATATAAATATATCTTTATACTAAAATAATGGTTTTAAAATCGTCCAACTTATATTAAAGTAGTAGGGTGATTAAAATCGCTTATGATTGACCCTGAAAAATGTTTGACTAGATAATTAGATGCTTGTACATATTATTTCTTGGTACTATATTATTATTGAAATTTTGTACGCTATATCTATTAGAAAAGATAGTATTGTATAAAAAAATTGGATACCAGTAGTTTGTTATATTTTAGCGTGTAATTTTTTTTTTTCATGTCCAATAGATTTTATTACTTTAAAAACAATTTATTTATTTAAAAAAAAAAACATCTTTAATACCCTTTAAACAAATTCTTTCATTGTGTTTAAAGCAATTTTTTTTTTTTTTTTACGAATTGCATAGTTTTTTATTCCTCGTTATTTACGTGAACCTCTTTGACGGCTGATTAAAAGGGTCACCTCTTAATTTATATTGTAGGCCACCTCCTGAAAAATTTTTTAAATTGAGAAAAACTAATTCTGTGTTGTCATATTTTTGGAAAATAACAGGAACAAAAATTTGGGGGGAAAAAAGTGCCATGCGAATGAAATTTGAACGTTTCCTTTATGGAAAGGAATGAGGATCCTTTATGGAATAAAGAAAGTTATCTCTGTAGCTATTATCCCTCATCATTGTTATTTGTATCCAATCGCATCCATACTGATATCTTGGGATTTATTTAAGAGAAGGGTCTAATAAATATATTAGATTTAAAGAATCTTCTCGGCAAACTTTATATTCACTTGGCATACTTAATATTCACGCTAGACTTTATATTTTAAACCAGCTACTTAATGGAGCTACTTAGTGAAAATCCCTGGACGCACTGTCGATCCATCTAGATCTCTTCGACGAAAAGATCAAATTCCACATTAGCCTCACTTTTATTCCAAATTCCCTTCCTTTTTATCTTCTACTAGTGAAGGGACTAATCTCATTGTAGCAGCAACCAAAGAGAAGCTCAACCACTCTCTCGGACTGGAGCGGGAGAAGCTGTATAAATATAGCGACGGGCAGTCCAGAAAGACACAATTGAATTCAGTTCAATAAATCCAATCGCTACATGTCATTTTCATTCCACTCTACCTTAAACATTTCTCTATTCTGAAGTCCAGGCAGTCTGTGTCTCTTAATTAATATATTAGTTAACCAGTGTTAACCAAGTCTTCTTCTCAATTCATCTACCATACCTAAATTCTCTCCCCCCTACACATCCACTATACTCATACAATCCAAGGCTTCTTTGGACCTGAATATTCACCCTAGGACTCCGCCTCGGACACACGAGAGCTTAGCCATTAGGCTAAGCGGATTAGTTCAATGTGCTCTCTTCAAACATACACCCAGATAATTCTCCAGAAGAACGAAAGTGTCTTTAGCTAAATATTGGTTCTCGAAAGATAAAAACCTTTGTTTTATCACGTAAAACCCTTTGTATCTTTAATAGGTTTCAGAAGGAGAGAAATTATTGAGGTAGGGTTTTTGAGAAATAAGCTAAAATGAATGCTGAACAGTGTATAATAAAATAGAGACACAAAACTGCCAGGACTTTACACGAAATTAGAAATTAGATAGCGAGAGATTTAGACTGAGTAAAGAGAGAGGTAGTAGTTGGTTGCTGGCACGTTGTAACTGCTGTATAAACTGTTCTAAAAGCCCCCCTCTCCTGTAGGGCTAGCGCAGCTGTATATATACAGAGTCTTCCACTCTAGTGTGGCCTAAGTAGCGAGGGAGATTCTCAATTTTCTCTCTCTCTCTCTCTCTCTCTTTGCTTTAGATCCCTCTCTTCGGATCCTAGTACAGTGTCAAGTTGTCTGTGGCAGTTATAATAGCTTTGTTGTGTGTTATATAATTTGTAACAACTAAATAAACGAAATAATAATAATAATAAGTTTATCTCTTCAGAATTTCTGAAAAATTATACAGAACATAAATTATTGTAATTGTCATCTCTACAATTATGCACATTTATGCATAATGTTCTACAGTTTTAAAATAAATACAAACAAAATAGGTAGACGGAGAAAGGACACTGAAATGAGCCTTACTGTAGTTCGTGATCTCATTGGAGCTATCCAATTAGCTTAAAAATTAAAGTAAGAAACTACCTTTCCTCTCCCACGTTTAGGTCAGAGATCATCTTATTAGCATTTACGCATATGACCTTTAGTTATTTTTAATAGAGATGCACTTTATAAAAATGATTACTGAACTTTTAAACATATATATTGATTTTTTTTAATAATACGTATAATTTTGGAGAATAATTTTTTAAGAAATTTTTCAGTTAAAATCATGACAATTTTGTTGATGATGATAATTTGTTTTGCTGGGATTTCTAAAACATATATTTTCCCTAAAATGGCGCATCTATCTATTATAAATTCGAGTTCGGATCCTACAATAATCAGATATGAACGCAGCAATAATGTTGTATTAGTTAGAGAATCAATTTCAATCAATTTACACATGGCGCTAACAGTTTTGGGTTTATGAAAGATTTCATTTAGACAAAAGGCATACAATCAAAGATTAGCCTCCATATTTTCCGTGCTTGCCTGTTTCAAAGGAACAATGTGTACAAGAATTTTAAAAGTGAAAAACAATATGTGGCAGTCCTAATTATCGAAAAACCCGCTCTTAATCTAGTTAGGTCTTAACAAAGCACCTTAGGAACCAGTGTATAAACTAAATTTGCTCTGTACAAGTCTATGTTATCACACAGTTTTGACAAAACCTCTTGATGATGGGCGAATGCCCGAAACCGGTCGATGACCGCGAAAATATGTCTTGATGCTTTCCAGCTCTACGGACCCAACAACAACAATTAGCCTTGAACTTTTCGGTTCATCAACCTTTTGAGCAGATTTATAATACCAAGGTCTTGGATAGTTTTCCACTAATTGGGCACGCTGGTATGTTGATAACAGAAATATATATTGAAAATATATGTTGTATCTGAATTTTAGCTGAAATTAAATTAAATAATATTCATTGGCTTACATACATTTCATTTTGATATAAAACTTCATGAAACTGTAATATCCCCTACCTTTAGAAGCAAAACAGGTTCTGCTTCTATTGTACGAAGGTCATTCAATAAATAAACAGGTAAAGAGCTATAAGTCAAAAATATAAGAATGATAATATTTTCAGTATCATAAATTAGCATTCCTACAATCACTTTTATACAGCTGTTGGCCATTCAGTATGAATAACCTCTATTAGGGCAAGCCCTCTAGAAGTTTGCATTTCATAAAAACATCGTCCAATAATACTAAAAACTTTTCAGTGCACCCATCTGGAATTACTTCCGAATGCTTTAACAAGCGGTATAAGTTGTATGAATCGTGCATACTTTTGACAAGTGGGTTGATCAATTCAAAAATGGTCGAATAAGTGTATCTGATTTGCAACGTGTTGGACGTTGAAATCGAGATTTCAACTTCATGACTTGAATCTCGTAATAATCCCCCCATATTCAAGTGGACAGACGAGTTAAGATAGAAGAAAAGGCCATGGATCTTGAAAATGGAATGTGGTTTGTGATTCTATTGAAAAATTTGGCGGGAAAGTTTTTCCGTTTCCGCCTCAAAGCCCGTAATTCGCATAATCAAATTCATTTTTGTCTGATGCCGTCCAGGAATCGTGTAACGAAGGAGTGAGGGAAATGAAATGTACAAAATTGGATTATAATTCAAAGATTTTGTTGTCTACTTCCGACATTAATAAAATCTGGTAGAGAGCGAGGCAACTAGATAATATTGAATATTGGCATTCATATTAAACTTTATAACCGTTTGTCTCTTTAAAGTGGCTGTTGTAATTTTAGGCGTTTTGAAAAATTTACCGAGAATGAATTAGAGCTGAATCTAATTCAAAGAATTATTTCTGATAATGCATCTACTTCAGTGATAAGACAGGGCAAACTAATTATTATTATAATATTTTTTAATAAATATACTTTAAAAATGCATTATTACATCTGGTAATTACATAAAATGCCTTGTTTAAAAAAAAAGTCTGTCAGGTGGGATATACAGTAGGCTGATGACGTAAACATAGCGGTAGCAGTTTGAGGACATTTAATGTGACGTCGGCATTTATTTGTGTCTTGTTGTGTGGCGGCTAGTTTGTTTCAGTGTGAGAGAGAAAGAGACTAGACTTTCTTGCCTATTTCCTTTGCAGCTTTAACCAGTTCTTGCTATTAGAAGCTGTAAAAATTATTTATAGAATGGAAGAAAAGGTTGTAAAGTGATTTAATCGTAGATGGATTTCAGAATCATTCTTCGTTATCTTCAACTAGTTTTTTTTTTTTTTTAGATAGGTTAAAATTAATTGATTATTGTGTTTAAGTACTACAGTTTTATAGTCCTGAAACGTTTTATTAATTTGAATAAAATATAGCTTTTCTGCAACCTTGTAACCATATGACAATTGTTAAATCAAAAGTAATGAGTGAAGATATACTTTTAATTACAAGTGTCAGTAAGTAAATACAGGTATTACTTTTTTATCCGGTATTGCGGATTCAACCAATTCAATCATTATTTGTAAGAGCTGATAGACAGCGCTGCCATACACACAGTCACACTCAGTCCTAAGAAACTATAATTATAATTCTTCCATCCACACTTATAGGTTGCCAAGGCTAACTGAATATAAAGTAAAAAGCTTAATATTTGAAGAAAATTTGTCAGTTAGAACTGTAGTAACTCGGTAAAAAAGGCATGGCATTTTTTACGCAAAGGCATTGGATTTTTTTTTAAGGCGCATCACCCATTGTAGTCATTAGCAGCACATGCTTCCAGGCAGTATATTGTCGTTATAGCCGACGCCCATTATGGACAGTGGGTTGTGATTTGAACATTAAATATTGGGAAAGAAAGTTTCTTAGGAAAATTCTGGCCAGAAAGGAAACGGATATCAATGGAGGGTTAGATAAATGCTAAAGGAACTATGAAACTTCTTAGAAGATGCTCTTTAGAAACTGAATCATCGTTCGGAGGAGCTCAATGATTTGATTTGCAAGCATATTATATAGATGCACTTTGAGTTTCTCCAAAATAGCTGAACATTTTGGGATTATGTAAAAATGTTCAGCTATTTTGGAGAAAGTTAAAAGGAATTGTGTAGAAAGGTGGCATACTTCGAAAAATTCAGTCCAATAAAATGATAATGTGTAATTCATTTTGGAACAGCTGCAGATCATGAAGAAACAACAGGGCTTCAAAATATTAATACTTTTTTTCCCAACTGATATTTTAACTGTCGTAGTATTCATATCCATTTTGTTCCTGACCAGTTTCGGATTTGCATCCATCGTCAGTGCAAATTCACCAAGTTCGTGTAGTGAGTTCACTTCAACATAATATTTCTGTATATGCAAATAATCTGTATTAATTATTTGCATGACATATTTCTAAAATCTCCTACCGTGGTCTGTTAAAAAATACCTTAAACAAATGCCACCAGATCTCTCAATATAATCTCAATGCAATTTAAACATAAATTAATTATCATTTAAAAATAAGCGTGATACATAAAAACGAATACATTTGATTTCCTCCATTATTTATTTTAATATCATCACCGATTTGCGTTTGCTGCCAATCTTCTTACATATCAATTTACTTACATATTTTCTTGTATTAACCCTGCTTATTACTTGTATCATTCTTTTGACTGTCCTTTGCATTGCCTTTCTTCAAACTTTATCTATTCTTATTAGTACAATATACTCCTGAAATAACTTATCCCCCCTCACTAATAAAAATGATTTAATAAAACACTGAGCACACTTAACAACACTATTAAAATTTAATTATAAAGTATTGTTCAAAACATGCTATTTATTATACATTATTTTCTAATGTCTAATCATAATTTGTAATAATTCCATTTTGTCATTAAACACACGCACACATAGTAACATAACCTTTATAACCTCCCCTCATATATATAACAACTAATAGAAAGATTACGGTGAATTTGCTCTGACGATGGTTGAAAATCCAAAACCGGTCAGGAACAAAATGGATACAATACCAGATGTTATCCAGCATTGCGGACTCATCCACATATTCAACTTTTTTTTTGTCAAGATCAACTTCAAAGTTATTCAAGCGGTATGAAAAGTTCTTTTATTTACATTCTGTCAAACGGAAGATAAGTTTTGTTATAAATTTCGGCCAATTTAGAGTCACTGAAAAAAATCAAAACAGAACTTCTTACAGAATGTCAAAAGAATTCTAATAGAGCAGAAATAACAATAGTATTCCTTATCAAACAGTAATATCTTTGACCTATCTGGCATACTGCCCAAGGACAATGTCCCATCATTATGTGGGGATATGTTATACTATCATTAATATGTAAACCATTATTTATGTCAATATTCAATAAATTGAATCTTAATTGTTTTAATAAATTTAATAGTTTTTTCACTTTTTAATTCTTGTAAATCAAACTGATATATTGAATAGTAAACGTAGCATATAAATCATAAAAGCAAACATTACATTGAATAAATTTTGTCACTGATTACATAGTATAAATCTTCTTATTGACAGACACCTATTGTATTATTTAAAAACCCACTTACAATTATTTATTGCATTACTGTTCATTATACAAATAAAATTACAGTTTAGCCTTTCTATTGACTTTGTTTTACTACTACAGAGTGAGAAAACCCTAGAAAGAGAAAAAAAAAACAAAAGGCACCATTACCACTGTTGAACTTAAATCCGGGGACTTCCGTGCACGTGTCAACACGCTGCACTGAACTAATCACATCTCTCACTACCTACTCAATTTAGGCCAATCTCTTTTATTTAAAACACTTTTTTGGTAGATTATTTTTGAAAAATTTTAGGCTAGCTGTGACGTTTAGACTTTTGTAAAGGGCCGTTCCATTGTATTTTAAGGTAACACCATCTATATAATATTAAGGGTTTTTCTAATAATTTTTGATTGAAGAGGAAGTGACCAATTTGTCTCCTGGTAAGAGGAAGTATTGAAGTCGTGTCAAATTTTCGATATCGAGTCCAATAAAGTTTGTTTTAAGGTCCCCCGAGTCCAAAAAAGTGATTTTTATAAAAATGGTGGCAGTGTGTGTGTGTGTGTGTGTGTGTGTGTGTGTGTGTATGGTATGTGGATGCGATAAACGAGAAATCGCAGAAAGCACAAAATTGGTATTCCATTTAGATATCAACCATGGGATCCGCGACAGTAAGTTGTCTGCCAAAATTTCTCAACTGAAACTTACCACTTTACTGTTGACTTTTTTTTCACTGGTTTTTCATTGTTTCCAAAATGCCTCCAACGATTTTCTTTAAACTTACCATATCAATTACTACACACGTTAAAAGCTATGAATTTTTATTTGAAACATTTCTCTGGGAAAAATTCATTTAGGGGCACTTTTTTGGGGAAGGAATGGGGTTATGTTTTTTACTAATGTGCTATTTCAGTTCAATATAGAATTCTGTCAACAAAATAATATTAATTAGAATTATATAAATGGGCAAAATTCTCAGTTTGAAGAAAATCGGTTGACCGGAAGTGCCACTTTATTGAATAGTTGTTTCAGTTTTTTGTGATTTTCTCCATAAAAAAGCTGACCGATTTTAAACAATTTTAAACACAAACAGAAAGAATTATATGTGTGAAGAAAAGTAAGAGAATTTCGTTGTGAGTGTTTCACACCAGATTTTTTATTTCAAAGTATGTCATATGGTATTTTAAATTATTAGTTCTTTAGCCTTAGATTATAGTCTTACTTGTAATTTTTACCGTGTAAGTTATCGCCTGCAAAATTAATTAACCACTCGTCTATATATTGTTATAAAAAAAAAAACAATCTTTTTTTTCTCTAGGAAATTAATTAATTTTTGTCTATTCCACTAATTATTTAACAAACTCGGAAACTAATAAATTAAAAAAAAACAACACAATTTTATACAATTATTATTTCCGCTTAAAACCAAACAAAACATATAAATAGCCTGAGAAACAGTACTTAACATGTCCAACTAAAATTATAGGTTAGCCAAACATTCTACCAATGACTTTTGAAAAGAATTATTTAATTTTAATTAAATTAAATCTATCATGTGTTATAAAAATAAAACAAAAACGATACAACATTTCCGGATCACGTTTTATGATCGGAATCGTGCTCATTCAATAACAACATTACTTATATGGGCATCAATGTGTTTTTTTTTCTCTCTCTCTCTCTCTTTCATTTACATGTTTTACATTGGCAGTTTTACGTCATTAGGCCAATCACCTGTCCATACAGCAAGTTCCTATTTCTGGAAATATCTATTTTTCACATTTTAATCTTTAACTCGTTATCGTCCCATTTACGTAAAACATGCGCAATTTTTTTTATTTTTTTTTTTTTACATTCCTTTTTCATTATCTGAAATTATATTATACATATTTCGTTGCAAAAATGTATAAAAAAAAAAAAAAATTGGATAGATTTACTCTGACAATGGATGAATATCTTAAACCGATCAGGAACAAAATAGATATGCATGCTGCTACGATGGATAAAATACCTGATGTATAAAAAAATGTTTGTATAAAAAATACTATAAATCTACTTTTATGCAGTAAAGTTGTCAGGGATCATGAAAACTGAACAATAAATTCAGTCGAGTTTCGTTCACTAGTTTTGACTGAAAGCATTTTGTATGCGTCACCTTTTTTTAATAAACAAAACAAAAAATTTATAAAATTTGAACTCATTTCCGGTCTGTGAAATGAAATCTCAATGTTGGAATTAATATATGTAATAGGATCCATAGCAGAGAGAGAGAGAGAGAGAGGGAGAGACCAAAAGACAGGACCACTCTCTCGGACTAGAGTGAGAGAAAGTGCTTAAATACAGCGACGGGAGATATACAAGAGGTCATATAGCAGAGTTCACTCGGCAGTCACAACGTGTTATCTACCTACTCTTTACCAATTTTTCTCCTTCATCATACCCATTATAACATGTTATTTAGAGTAGCAAAATTTAGGATATTAGAAATCTGATATGAAACACTCACGCGACTTTCTCTTAATGCAATTTAATTGAACAATTTTCTTTAAAGTTATAATGTTTTCAAATGTTTAGTCTTGCCATGAAAAAGGTGGAAGGGATTATTATCATGTAAAACTGAATGTAACTTGTGCTGCCACTTTGTTTTCCCCTATTTCCGATGCAGTTTGTAATGGATTATTATTATTAATAATATTACTATTCGTCTGTAGGGAGGGACCAAACCCTACGCTGTCCAAACCCTCCACTGGGCCCATATAGCTATTCCAAAGGAAAACAACAAAAATCCTGACCTTGGCCTAACCCATCTAAAATTGACTAGTTCATTGTCCTCACGCGTTGGTCTAGTGGTTAGCGCACTCGCCTTTCGTGCGAGAATTTAGGGTTCGATTCCCGTGAAGGCAAAGTTGGTGTTGACCCAGCATCGTGATGAAAAGTGGGAAGCTACTGTTAGTAGCGCCCTAGGTAGCGAACACCGGAACTAAACGGCGTGGGACTGCAGCGTGCTTACCACAGCCCACCCCCCATTCAAACGTCATCTGGCAAGCCTTGGTCCTTCATGGGCTGTAGCGCCATAGGGTTTTTTTTTGTTCATTAATCATAACGAAATTTTTCATCACAATCTATAACGTGTTGGATGGAAGCTAATCTTACAGTAATGATTAATTTTAAGACTTAAATATATTTTACTGTTTATAATATTCTTAATAATCATCAATTGTTTTTCTTTCAAACACTTGGGACGTATGCATAAAAATATAGAACATACTATAAGTACAAGCAATAAGTAAAAGCAAATGATATCAGCAAATACTAGCATTTGCTTTAAATTGATATGAATAACCTTTTGCTTGTACTTACTAGAACGTGCTAAAAGTTTTTCCAGCATATGCTGACTTCTTAGAATATCCTAACTAGCAATTGTTGGTCTCGCAATGCATGCTGGTTGCCGGTAAGAGGTTAGGTTTATCTGAAACCGTTGTGTTTAAGTGTTTATAGTTTGTTTTGGTCTTGTGAAGTGCATATTCAGGCTCTACTATGTCAGATATATTGTAATGTACAATTTACATGAAAAATACAAATATTGGCTTAAACTTATTAATATCTGTTAAATTGAAGTCATGTATTTTACTGTTAGGTATCATTTATGGCTACGCTTGAAACAAAATATTAGCGATTTCATTTCTTCTCTGTGCACCACGTCTTCTCATGTCATCATTGCCATATTCTTGTTCATCCCCACCACCAGCACCTTCATCGCCATTTTCCGTATAAGCATTATCAAAATTGTCCTCATCTCTTAAATGCTAGCGATGCTATGCAGTACAAAGCAACAGACAATAATGCGTGAAATTTTCTCTAACGAAATTCTTACTGTGTTTGCTAGCAGAGGGACACGTCTATTCAGCTGACCGAAACATCTTTCAATAATTACTCTATTTTGAGCATGCACACGGTTGTAATTTTCATCTTCCAGATTTTGAGGGCTTCTGTAGGGAGTTAACAGCCAAGGTACAAGCCCTTAGCCTGAATCACCCAACAGTATTACAGCTCCCACGTGTTCTCGCAATCTTTCATTCACACGTGAATTCTTAAATATGCGACTGTCATGTATAGAACCAGGCCAGCTAGCATCAACACTTGTAAAAAATTCGTTTGAATTACAGGTTGCTTGTACATTTATAGAAGCGAAATTTTTTCTGTTTATATATTCATCACCGTGTAGAGGCTTCAAAATTGGTACATGTGTACAGTCAAGAGCACCGATCACACAAGGAAAGTTAAAGCGTTGCTGCCATTCGTCTGTAGCTATTGTGATTTCTTGTGGCCGTGACGGAAATTTTATCCACTGATGTGCTTTTTGAAAAATTTTCTGACTGACGAAATCAATGGTTCTACTTACAGTACTTTGATGCACTCCCGCATCTTTTCCTATCCCAACTTGGAAACCCGGATCACCAACAAAGCGAAGAAATATCTGCATTCGTTCCTTTGATGATAACGCACCACAACGTGTCTCGTCACTTTCGTCCAAGAAAGTGTTCGAAATTAATTCAACATTTTCTTCATTAAATCTGTAAAAATGTTTATATGCACGTACGTCACAATGCCGTCTAGGTTTATAGAGTTTCCGGCATCGGATATTCACAATTTGCGCCATTAAATCAAATAGAAGGCAACACTGACTCGTCACAGAACAAACTTCAAGCTACTGAGACTTGGCTTGGTAAATTTTAAGCAAATGCTTAAACTTTACTAGCACATGCTTGGTTTTATTCATGTATAATTCAACATTTGCTGGAAAATTAAGAAAATGCTTGCTAGTAAGTAAATACTGGTAAGTTAAGTAAGTGCTAGATTATTTTATGCATACTTGTTCCAGAACATGCTTAAAAAAGAGGTAGTAAAAGCATTTGCTAGATTTTATTCATACCTCCCATTATAATTATAAAAAAACAAAAACTAACTATAATTCATTATTGGAAAATTTAATAAAATTATAAATCTTTATTCGTTTAAATTTGTTTTTGTTTTTACCTATAAATATCTAGATTAATCTGGTTTGTATAATCCTATTTAGATCGCTCACCTTGAAACATTTACAAATTTGGGTATTCCCTGTATTGTTAAACAATAATAAATTAACATAATTGCATATATAATAGATTCAAACCAATAATGTTTACTTTTATAGTTTTTTATATAAGTGAACTACATGAATATTGTTTTTTGTTTTTTTGTTTAAATCGTCTAAGCAGTTTCAACACAATTTGTCAGTTTCATATTATAAATCTCGATTAATTAAAATGATATAAAAGAGGGGCATTTAATTAAAAATATGTTTAATGTCATAAGTTACGTATACTTCAAAGTGATAAAGTAAAATTAATACCTGATAAGACCTCGAATTAAGATAAAGGAAGACAAGACTATTTCCTTCTATAATTAGCTAATTATCGGCCGAAATGGTTGCGAATTGCTTTTAAATAAAGTATACATTCATCATTTCAGATTGATTTAGTATTCTTTTTGTTTTCACTATTGTAAGTGATTAAATACCAGAATTATAACTGGCGCTACAAACGACTCTCCGCTTCAGGGAGCTTTCTAAAGTGTCGAAAATAATTAGCTAATTTATAAAATGTTGAAGAGATCTGTTGTAATAATGTACGGCAGGGAAATGGTCATTAACGAAAGATGATGAACACGCCTTCTCAACATATGGAAAAGAGACATTTTGAGAAGGGTTATATGGACCAGTAGAAGATGTGAAAATTGGAGGATAAGGACTAACCAAGTATTTCGAGATCTGTTTAAGTACCAAGATGCGGTTGTAGCTATAAAGAAAGGAAAGCTCAAATAGTTACGACAATTGGAGAGGATGAGAGGATAAGATAGGGATGAAACGCCAAGAAGCTGTTTGCTAGACATCCGGAAGGTCGAAAGGTTGACCGAGTATCCTAGGTTGGATAATATGGAGTAAGATCTGGGAATAATGGAAGTAAGGAGATGGGGGAAGACTAGCCTAACTTTGGGCTGAGTAGGTAGATGTTATTGAGGAAGACTGATAACGAAAAGTGATAAAATTATTTTTATCCAATAACGTCTCCCCTTCAGTTCTGGGTGCAGATAGCTATAAATATATTATTTTAAATTGTTTTTGGCATCAGAAGGTAACTGAATGAATACAGTGAAAAACGTTAACACGAAAATGGTAAACATGAAAAATTGGTTAACACGAAATAATACTGCGGTCCCGACAAAGTACTATGTAATTTCATACAATTTTTTTTTTCTTCGTTTTCTTCGTGTCGAAGTCGGTGAGTGAATTGTGCGTAGAAATCGGTGAATCATCGCAACAAGAAATGCGGTACATCATGAAAAGTATTCGCAGTTATTTAGGATGCGCATTCTAATGGCGAAATGAATAAAACGATGGTTGATATCGAACAATATTTGCGGACAATTTTATGTTGAAAAAGATACTGCAAAAAAAGTGTCCCCCCCCAGTTTCGTGTTAAACGTTTTCCACTGTATTGTTAAAATATCAATAATATTGTTTTTCACTAATATCAAATTCCAATCAGATTCTTTTGTAATTTAATTAGTATAAAAAGGACCATTAACAATCGGGTGCAGGAACAAGATTTTATGTTTTTATTAACAAGTCAAAGATCTAAGAAAATATATGTTTAATACTCACATATAAACATTTGGCAATTTTCTATAACCAAAGAAACATTTTCTAAGTAACTAAGCAAATAATAAATAATACTTGAGATCGCATCTTGTGAAAAATACGATAATAGCAAAGTTATATCTTTAAAGATCTTAGATCTATTCTCTTCTGTTTGTTTGTGTAATAAAACACGTTGGGATTTTCCATGGTCAGTTTCAACACAGATTTAATACAAACTTACATCCTATTTTTTTTTTTTTATTTTTTATTTTTTTTTACTTCGTGAGAAGCTGTGAAACTTTATGCATTGCAGAATAATGGATGTGTATGTGTGTCTAATGTTTTATATATATATATATTTTTTTTTTTTTTTTACTGTGTGAATGCTTAGATTGCGTGAATGCTTTATTGACTTGTCATTAAAGAAACTTTTATTCGTGGTTTTTATTATTAAATATATGAAATATAACTGCCGATTTTGGCAGATCTTTTGGTGATATCTAAACTTTTTCTAAGATATTCTCTCTGTTCCGTATATCACATACCCATTTTCTAAAAACCAGATTTTCGTGTTCACCATATCTCAAAACATGTATTTCCGGTAGAAATTCAGTTTCTAAAAGCTGACTTCACTCACTGTCCGATTTCTGGAAGAATAAATCATTTTCGCATTTATGAAGTTTCAAAAGATAAATGAAAATTAAATTTTGAAAAATCTATATGATGTCCATAGTTTCTATTATAGTACCTTCTTTTTTTTTATGCTGTACGAGAAGTAAAGAAACGGAAAAGGAACAATTTTTTTTTGTAGAAAATATATTAAATTTTGTATTTTGAAAGAAGAAACCAAGCAATTAAAAAAGTAACATGTCAAAAAAAAAAGAAAGAATTTAAACTTTTGTCACTGTTATCTTCTAAATAGGTTTTGCTTTCTTTATGCTAAAATATAAACAAGTAGACGATACTTTTCTTATTGTTTTCATATGGAATCTCTAGAACTATTTGTCTTTTTAACAGCTTTGAGTTTTCCCATATTTTTGTAAACAAACATAAATTTTTATTATTAGTAGCCTTAAGCTGAAAAACTTAACACAGATTTAACCCACGAACAGCACTCCTTCCCAAGGGAGAATGCAATAGTGTCTACAACTCGGTGAGTTTGTTGTATGGTAGAATGGTGTACATGTAAATCCAATCTGATGGTCTGGAATAACATTGTAAACTTAGGATATGTTTAAGGATAAGTTTTTCAAGTATTTTTGCTAGGATAGAGAGTAAGCTAATGTGGAACGGTAGGATGAGGGAAGGTGTTGAGTTGAGGTTTTTTCGGGGATTTAGAATCGGACGACGATTGATGGAGATCTTCAATAGAGTAGCGAAATAAGTGGTTCGGACAATCGCGTTAGATATGGAAGTGAGGAAGACCACTGGTAGGTTTTTTTTTTTTTTTTTTTACGAAGGATGGTTGGGGTTGGTTGAGGTCAAATCCGGAAGTTTTCTTTGGGGAGAGAAGTTTTATGGCATAAACATCTGATGAAGGGTGGAAAGAAAGGGGAAGTTCAGAACTTCTAGGATAGATTCTTGGAATTAGATATCAAATATGTCAGAGTAAGGAGTGAAAACAGTGGATAGGTAAGAGGCAAACAGCGAAGCTTTATCCTCATAGAATGCAGCGCATGAGATGTCTTCTCGACGAAGTAGGGAGGGGTTATGGAGTTTTAGAAAAGGAATTTTTCGCTTGCTTAATTTTTTAATCATCGGACAGGTGTCGGGCTTCAATTTGCCTTAAGTAATGTATGTATGTAAATTCGATAAGTGATCTACCTAATTTCGTATGGAATTCTTTCCCATTCGACTGAGCCGCAGATGAGATCTCGACTTACTACACAAATATTGCCAATGATCAAAAAGATGCTAAAGAATATGAGATAAATCAGTAAAAATATTATTAGTAATATGGGGAAACTTTTCATACGTAAAAATAATAGAAATAAGCAATAAATATTAAATAATAAATAACCACATGATTGGAACTTATGAACATTAGTATGCATAGAATGAAACGGTTGTTTGCAAGTTAGACATTTAATCGTATGGAATAAAATAAATAAGAAGGAGGATAAAACACGGCTCGGAGTTGAATGAAATAATACATATTAATGAGTGGAAGTGGTGGAGAGCTATCATAACTGTGTAATATAGTAATGAGTCATCGGGAATTGTAAAGAGTTCGTTCGTCAGTCTAGTCGGCGCTGTCTATTTTTTGCTTTTTGTTTTTTTCAATTCAAAAGTTTTTAGTCTTTTTTTTGTTTCATTCATTTTGTTTTATTGGATCAGCTGTTTTTGTTAAAAAAGAAGAATTTATTTCTTTCTTTTTTTAAACTTAACATTCTTATTGTTTCTTTGTAATGAGTAATACATGAATGAAATAATAATAGAAATACATATATATGATATTATGACGTTAAAAAAAAACTAGATAAAAATCTTGAAGGAGATCTATGAGGTCGAAGGATAAGAACGGAAGTTAGCTGTCAAGGTTAAGTTTTCTTCTTCATTCACATCCGTTGTTTAGTTTTTACCTAATGTTTGTTTGCTCTGTTGCTGACAGCAAAAGCACAACAATAATAAAGGAGTTGATGGGAAAATTTTTGTTTTATTTATTTATTTTTACTACATGGATATTTAAACTCTCAAATTACTTAAGTAATTTCTTACTGATGGGAGAGTTTGTTTTATATAATCATAGATGAAGAATTAGTCATTATATAATGTTTTCTTTTTTAGTTATTAACAACAACATGATTTATATTTAATTTAAATTAAGGTTTTTACTAATTCGATGAAATTATATGATACTTTGTCTTGAAGTTTCTTAAAAATTAATTGCTAGTAAATTATAATTTTGTTCAGTAGTACTAGTTTATAAATGAGTTTCTTTAATTAATATCCTGTTTTCTATTAAATCCTATTGGTTAACCAAATAATTTGAGTGTTATTTAATTTCTATTAGATCAAGTGCTTCATATGTTAAATACATCCCATTTATGCTCAACAGTTTGTCGATTCGGGAATCAGGTTAAAAAATATAATAAGGTGCAAGGAATAAACAGTATTCCATCATTCTGTATATAGGCGTTGTGAGAATGGCATAATTATGTTTTAATAAATGAATGTATTTATAAGGGGGAGAGTACTTACAATCAGTATTACGAATAAATGTATTTTTTTACTTTTACTGTGATTTATAAATTAAATTTATTAGCTCAACCACTTGTACAATGTTAAGAGTTTCCACAAAATTTAGCATCTCTTAAAATATGAATTAAAAAAATTCTTAGTTGAAGCCCATTTCCCAATACACCACTGTTGAGGGCGTGACAAAGGGTATAATGCGTAGTTGACGTTTGCTTGAGAGCAGTACTGGCGCCCTTGATGCGGTTGCTAATATAACTATTAAGTTAGCTTTTCTATGTCAAATTTACTGGCTATTGGTTTCCATTATTTTTTTTTTTTAATTTAAGGCGCGTCAACATTTATGGTCATTGGCGTCCGGAGCCTTCTCAGTGTACTGCCAGCGTCCGGACAGTGTTCTCTCGTTATAGACAACATTGTCTATCACCGGACAGGAAGCTGTAAGGGCTCCTAGGAAAAAAAAAAAATCTAAGGGCATTACAGCTGGACACGAACCCGGGTCCTCCGCGTGGGAGCCCAGTGCGCTAACCACTGTGGGTTTCCAATATTAATTCATTATAAGAGTTATTTCTTTTTACAAAACGGACGTCTTAATTGGAAAAATTTCTTTTATTATAATCAGGAAATAAGAAAGCATTTAAATAGCAGTAAGCAACTTACAAAGTATAAGAGGCTGAAAACGAAAAATCAGAATTTCTTATTAACATTACCGTTAACATCTTGTAGCGATAAAGAATAAAAAAAACTGGTTTAATAACTACTTAGATATTTATATTTAAAAAAAAAAAGGTTTCTTATATGCTTTGCTTAAGATTTGCGTAATATTTGCATGACAAAGATACTTTAAACAGTTGTTTAC
>JAAEAF010011453.1:0-20195 GCA_011037195.1 Triatoma infestans
AAGTACCACTTTAGTAGTTAGATTTTTTACTTTTTTGCGATTTTCTCAAAAATGGCTCCGACGATTTTCTTTAAACTCGAAACATCAACCACACATACAAAGAGCTACAACTTTTATTTGAAACATTTCTCCGGGAAAATGCTCTGAAGGGCACTTTTGGGGGAGGGGTGGGTTAGGTTTTCATCTAAAGTGCTATTTCAGTTTATTTCACAATTCTGTCATCTAAATAATGTTAATTAGAATTAAATATGTTGTGGAAATTCCGAGTTTGAAAAAAATCGGATAACCGGAAGTGCGTTTACTTTACCACTTTACTAAATGATTTATTCACTTTTTCAAAATTTTCTCAAAAATCGCTCCGACGATTTTTATGAAACTTCGTATATAAACTAAACATGCAAAGATCTACAACTTTTATCTAAAACATTTCTCTGGGAAAATTCTTTTAAGGGCATTTTAGGGGAGGGGTAGGGTTAGATTTTCATCTAAAGTGCTATCCTAGTTGATTATACAATTCTATCATCCAAACATAATTAGTTAGAAATAAATGGATGGCTGAAATTCCAAGTTTCAAGAAAATTAGTAAACCGGAAGTGCGCTTTTACTGAACAGTTTTTTCAGTTTTCGACGAATTTCATTAAATTTGGTACACAAACTATAAAATTTGTCAATTATCATTTTGATAACTGGAGTAAGAGAAAGTTGTGTGAGTGTTTCACACCAGATTTTTACAATAAGAATAACATTTTACTTTCACTAATTAGATCATGGAGTCTAAATAGATAAGACTATAGATTTTCAGTTTATTGAATACTTTAAAGTAAGAACATAAAAGCTTCATTGTACTGTATAGCAAAATAGGTTAGTTTTAAAACAAAATCTCATAATTGGCATAAGTTAATTAAAGCAACATGTTTAAATTTCTTGTAAAGCAACCAAGTAGAAATTATGGCATTCTAGCCATTTTAGGTGATATATTAGGGACATTTGACTAAAAGTTTTTAATGTAGTCGTCTTTGTTATTATAAATAAACACTAATAAATAATATGTAAAATAACCAAATTTTTTTTGCTATTCTATGAATAATTCTCGAAAGTATTTACTAGATTACTTTCAATTTTTTTTAAAACGGCACATAGCGTGAAAATTTAGCTAATTATATATAAAATAGTGCTGAGTCTATAAATTACTGAATTGACAGTGGAAAAATATGTTCTTGGATAAAGAAGATCCCAAAGAATGGGAAATGAAGAAATAACTATAAGAAGATAGTTCGAAAGTTTTAATCACACATGAAATGTAATTGGACAGAATAGTTAGCGAGATTGAAAGGCTCCTTGAGAACCGAAAACGTTTACGGTGTCCAAGGACACTATAAACAAAATTAAAGCAACAAAGAAAGAAAGTTCAGGATAGACCATTAAGAATCAGAAGTGGAAGATATATTATCATAAACTTTAACAATTTACTAAATGAACATGTTGATATGATTGATTTTAAAAGTTAGTTTCCCCGCTCTTTACCCAATTTGTCACATATTATATACAACGAAAGGATTCGGTTACGCTATATAATCGTAAATTCTTGTTATTGTTACGTTCAATGAATCAATTATTATACTTTGCATAATTAATTTTTTGACATCCTTAAAAAAGAAAAATGACACTAGTCTGTCAGCGAAAATTACGAATAATTCAATTAAGTATTTTTGAAATAAGCCAATCTTGTATCTATTATTTGAAAAATAGTATAGAATTTAATCTTTATTCCATATTCTCTCTCATTGAAATCTTGATTTCAAAAATAACATCTGTTTGAGATTATTTGATTTAGTAAGAGATCTATATAGATGTCTTTTATACATAGTTTAAAATAGAATTCGTTAGTCCTTTGTAAATGATTAAAACTCAGGAAAATACAAATATGTGAAATAAAAAATAAATGAAGTAACAATAAGAATTAAAAAAAAAAATTACATTGAGTTTGATTGTTTACTTACATCTGGTTGATCTAGAAGTTCTGGTTCAACTCTTGAATCACGAACGATAGCAGTAAGTGTAAGTACTAGCACCAGAGTGTTGACAGCCAAAGAGACAAGACATAGCGCTAAATATAATGTTAGATATAATGATGAAGATCTTTTTGATAAGCATGAATTTAATGTAGCCGCGGTACCCAAAGATCCAGCCAACAATGCAACCATACCGCCCCATAGTCCTGCACCCAAACGTGACATACTTGTCTCATATACAGCGCATAATACACCGAACACTAGCATCAACAAACCGGATACCACTTGTAAATTTGATACTAATAATAATAGATTTGTATCTCTATAACGGCGACCATCCGCTGAACTTAATAAAGTTTTCTCGCTGGATGGGCTTTTAGCAATAAGCGGTGGTTTAGCGCAAGTTGCTGTAGTTTTACTGCTAACTGTTGAATCCATTTTAACCATTTTGGTCTTTTTTTGTTTGATTTATGTCTTCTTTTTTTTATTTCAAAATTAAAAATATTAATAAAAAATTTTTTATTATTTTTTTTTTAATTATAAAATAAAAATATTCAGATTAACAATTTAGATACACCAAAACGTAGGTCAGATAACTGTCGTCATAATGTATGAATAGACCGATGATAAGAAGGTGCACAAATAAAAAGAGCATTAAGTTATTGTCAGCGAGAAGCCGTACGGCAAACTAACTTCCAGAATGCCGGCTAAAAGTAGCGTTCACTCTTCTACTACCACCAAAGTGATCTCCCACCACTATGCATACACATACACCTGACATACATTTCTCTATTATAGACACTTTCGATTATAGGAACTGTCTTCAATTAACCGACTTCCTTCAAGCCAGTCAAGCGAAGCAAATAAAAACCACAGGAGATTAACTTTTATTAATCAATTAATGTTAACTATCCAAAATGAAATGTATTATGACAATCATGGTAATCCCATGTTTTATAATTTAATATTTTTAATATAATTTACATAATATAATATAAAAGAATAAAACAAAAAAATTATATTAATATGAATGATCACGCACTGGCAGACATAATAATAATTTGTAACTATTAGATAGAAATATTAATATTTTCGGGGAAGTTTTAAAACGGTAACTAACACGTTTTTCCTTTACTTCACAGTTGTTTATAACAGTAAGTACCCGTTAAATATATATATATAGTATATGGGATGTATTGTTTTCCTAATAAGATTATTTAATATCAACCTAATAATGTTTGTAGAGCGTAAAAAGAACGACTATGATTGAAAAGCTTGGGAGACTTTAACGACTATAAGGATTCAAAGAGCAGGTGGCCATTTCTATCCACTACGGAATACCCTGTTGACCACTCACTGCTTATCTTTCTTATTCTTCTTTAAATTTTGTAACATTCTGAAGTTGCTTCAATCTTGAGGACTAAGGTTTTTTTTAAGAGGTTTCAGAGTTCATATGTTGTTACACAAGTTTTTGTACATAAAAATCGTTGTATTCAACAGTAAGCACAAAAACGCTTACTTGAATCTTATTCTACAAAATATAAACTCTATTTTCTAACACTTTCAGCTACCTTTTCTGCATGCATTTCAATTTGGTGAAGGTATCACTCCTCCTTTAGTTTTGAGGTGAAAAATTTCTCGCATCTTAATCGCACTTCTTCATAATTTTTAAAGTGCCGCGCTTTCAGAAAATAAGCCATAGACAGGAAAAGACCCTAAACAGATGATGCAACATCGGGGCTATAAGACAAAACGGTTACTTCCTTTAACTTGCTAATTTTACTTGAATAAACGTGAACGATGGGTATCATGTTGCAAAATAGCTTTATTTCGCTTAATTAAAAAGGGTACCTTGCTTTTAAGACTTCATAACCTCTATTTAACTGATCGATATGAAGTTCAGACTTAACAGCTCTGTCGTCCGGAACAAGCTTATACAAGATGTGTTTAAAGTTTCACCAAACCAATCATGGTTTGCTTACATACCAATCTTGTTTGGGCTACATAGCCTTGTTGTATCCATTCATAGAATTGTTCGGAATTTTCAAAAATATCCACTTTTCATTACTTGTAATTATTCTTTTTAAATACCGGTCACCTTTTGGATTTTGGAGCACATTTTTGCACGATTGGCACGCTGTTTGGCTTCGCGCTCTGAAAATTTATGAGGATCTGATATTGGTCTTAAATTTCGGACATCCAGCTCTCTGAGATTACGGTATCATTTTAAATCCTTTAAGTTGGCAAATCTCGGAAATTGCATAAGGATCTTGCTCCACACATTCGAGCAATACTTCATCATCGACAGTCGAAGACGACAAGATCTAGCTTCAATTTGAAGGCTGGTATTTCCATTTTTTCAAACTTTTAAACCAAAATGTTGCCATATTTCCGGAGCTCACCTACATTGATCAAGTAAACATTGATATAAATTATATAAACAAACCAACAAATGTCAACATTGTTTTCTTGCAGAAATGCTCCTTGCACTCTGGCCTTCTTAATTCTGGCTTCCTTCCAGCCATAACTTCTAGATGGTCGCCATCTAGTTAACCCTGTCTTACATCTATAAGGCATCCCATTGCACCTACTTTCTAGATAACCTTTCTCCTGGCATTCTCAAGCCTGATGGTCACAACTTTTTCTTTAGATTTCTTTGCAACTACTGCAATTTCTTCTGCTCTAAAGCACCTACTATATCCGATGCATAAATCAACGGCATTTTTTTTTTTATAATAATTAAAGCCTTGCAGTTTCATGGACCCGTTCTGCTCCCTCGTTTATTCATTTTCAACGACCTCTGATTTTTTCATTAATAACGTCCAAGTTCTTTATTAATTAAAATATGCCAAATTTGGTAATTGCCGATATAAATTTTTGGTTCCCTACGGGAATCGGGTTTGGACCGTTTGTACCAAAGGCGAGAGAGAGCACTAGCCCTGATCTTTGCAGACACTGTATTAAATCTAAACGTAAAATTTAGTTTTTTCTTAATTCTCTGTCACAAATCAAAAACATATCATCTAGGTTTATCCTACAAGATATGCTCTTTTTTTTTATTTTTGACCGGTTTCGGGTTCTCATCCATCATAGAGCAAGGGTTCATCAATTTCGAATAAAGATTGATTTAAATTCAAAACATTCTGTCCCATACAACCATGTGACATGATATAGTGATGAACAAGTTAATGTCTACTCTCTTTACGAGCTGGCTACAAAGAAGACGGATAAAATCCCAAATGTTATCCAACATTGTGGATCCAAGCTACATATTCAATAATTTGCATAGTAATGTTTCTATTCATTTCATTTCTTTAGTTATTTTATATTTTGCTTAAAATTATTTTCTATTTTAACTTAAAAAAAAAAAGGAAAAAAATATTCTCACTATTGTAATTAATCTATTTATTAATGTCTAGTTTCAAGATAGTAAGTGTTCCTTTCTATTATTCTAGACAAAAATGTAGGTTTGAGTTAAATTAACTGAGACCCACTTAGGATGTTCCTGCTTTTTCTTTCATTTGCTCCTTACTTATTATAAATAACCTATGTTATTACATTTTCATTCATGACCGTAACGAATTACATTTGATCTATTTATAACATTAGCTATATGAAAGTGCACCAAGTAAATTGCACTTTCATATACGAGCTAATTATTCGTTAAATTTTTAATGACTAGACTGTTTTTTTTTCTTCTTCTTCTTCTATTTGTTCAATGTTATTAAAACAGAGTTGACTAGCAATGTGATTAATCTATTTTATTAGCATAGTAGGGGGTTAACTAATTCGATAACGATAATAATAAAGATTCAACCGATCTATTAATAACTGTAGGAGATCTCGAGGAGCGGTCAATAAAAATTACACTTTTTTTTAAAACTTTTCCAACGTTTCGACAAATTTATCTTTTCAAACGTGTCTTCTTCAGGGATAAAATTTAAAAAAAATGTTAATCGGGGTTACATATAATTTTCATTAAACACATTAAACATAAAATATATACTAAACAAAACTTGATATGGCAGGAAAACTTCATATAAGCTTATACTCATTACATAAGCAACTTTTTCTGCCATATGTTTAATGTGTTTGTCGAAACGTTGGAAAAGTTTAAAAAAAAAAGTGTTAATTTTGTATTGACCGCTCCTCGAAGATCTCCTACAGTTAATTAGATAACTTCATTTACAGTTAAATTGTAATTGAAACTTTGTGATTTAAATTGAAATTACCTATGTTTTCTAAAAAGTTATTCTTCAACAAAATATATTCCCAATCCTTTTCAATACCTAGACTTGTGGCCCTTCGAAACAGTATCTCTAATGAATAGGTTATATTCAGAGATACGAGGTGTGTAAATTAAGTAATGAGACTGATTTTCTAGTGTTCGATCTGCGTGGTAGGGCAAGTAAACATCTGATACACGTCCAGTGCAAATTTGAAAATGCTAGAGTTGTTGCACTGTCCGTAGTGACTTTTTTTGTGAGCAAGGTTTTTTCAGTGCGTTTTAAAAATGAGTGACATCAATTACGAGCAACTTGTGCTATCAGGTTTTGCTTCAGATTTGGGCACAGTGCAACGGAAACGTTTGAAAAACTGTGCCAGGCCTATGGAGACAATGTTTTGTCGAGAGCACAGGTTTTTAGGTGGTTTAAGTCGTTTGCAGAAGGAAGGGAATCAATTGAAGACAAGCCTCGCAGCGGAAGGCCTTCTTCTTCAAGAACCGACGAAAATGTTGGCAGAATCCGCGATCTCGTGCGTTCAGATCGTCGTTTGACAGTCCGAATGATCGGCGAAGAGTTGAATTTGACTCACACAACCGTTCATCAAATTTTGACTAATGAATTGGGGATGAGAAAAATGTGTGAAAAAATGGTTCCGAAAAATCTTTCACAAGAGCAGAAAACATCAGAAAGGAAAGGAGCCTTGACTTTTTGGGAGCAATTGAAAACGATCCCAATTTTTTGGAACGTGTTATTACAGGAGACGAGTCTTGGGTGTTTGAGTATGACCCAGAAACTAAGCGTCAGAGCATGCAGTGGCACACTTCAACCTCTCCAAGGCCAAAAAAAACAAGAATGAGCAAGTCAAAAATCAAATGCATGCTGATTTGCTTTTTTGATAGCCAAGGAATCGTTCACAAAGAATTTGTGCCTCAATGCCAAATGGTAAACCAACATTTTTACCGAGAAGTTCTTGAGAGACTTCGAAAAAGAGTCATGCGTGTGAGACCAAACATCAAAAACAAGTGGGTGTTGCATCACGACAATGCTCCGTGTCACACCGCGATTTCTATTAATGAGTATTTGGCCAGTAATAACATTCCTTGTGGCTCCTCAGCCTCCTTATTCACCCGACTTGAGTCCATGTGACTTTTTTTTGTTCCCCAAATTGAAAAATCACCTCAAGGGACGTCATTTTGGAACATTGGAGAATATTCAAACAGCCGTAACCGACCAACTGAAGTCTATTCCAGTATCCGAGTTCCAGCACTGCTATGACGAATGGATGAATCGTCTTCAGCGTTGTGTGGCTTCCCAAGGGAGTTACTTTGAAGGGGACAATGTTGAATTGTAATTTTATTTGAATAAAAAAAAGATAAAAAATCAGTATCATTACTTAATTTACATACCTCGTATTTTCTGTGATAGGTTGTTCTTTTTGTGGTCATCGACCGGTTTCGAGCGTTCGCCCATCATGATGATGCTTTTTGTCAAACAGTGTGACAAAATGCACAGAGCAAATTTGTTTGATACACTCAAAATGTAAATTTTGTTCTTTGCAAATCTATGTTATCACCCAGTATGACAAAAAGCATTCTGATGATGACCACAAAAAGAATCACGAAAAATATCTCTGATGCTTCCTGCCAGCATTAATAAAATTTATTACATTTGCCAGCAGTGTCATTAATTAGTTATTACTGGATATTTGCATTTGTAATATAGATCGTTACTTATATTAGTTACGTATATATTAAATTCTTATTGTAATATTATAAATGATTTCCCTTTAATAGTATGGCCTCTAGTTTATCTGTAAAGTCAGATTCATTTATCTCTTTTATTTTTTACGCTCCCCCTATTACCTAGTTTCCAATTGGTTATTCGTATTATTAAATTCATTGTTTTATGCACTTTTTACTGTATTGTCTCTTATATTGGTATATGTTCTTGTTTGTTGTAATTGCATGTATATTTGTATAATGTTTATATCTCTAAATACTATTATTTATATATTCACACTTTTTATATATTCTTTATTTTTATTTTATATTTTCTATTTTTTATTCTTATATATCTGCAGCTTGTTTATGATTTGTATAGTGTTTGTTTTGTTTATCGTGTTTGATGACGAGATTATTAACTACAATTGGGGTACAACCCAATTATAAATAAATAAATTAATTAATTAACTAAATTTAAATTCACATATATGTTTATAGAATAATGAAATGGATAAGAAAATAATAAGTACTTTTCCAGGCAAAAAGTAATAAATAGATATAAATATAAAAATTCAAATTAATATGGCTATAAAAATGGTAGAAGTTAGCTAGTACGGTCAACTTCTACTTTCTTTTTGACGTTTTGAGGTTCCCTGAGTCGAAAAAGTGGTTTTTAGTAAATGGTGCGCGCGCGTGTGTGTGTGTGTGTGTATGTACGTATGTATGCATGCATGTGAACAGCATAGTTCAACAACGAAAAATCGTAGATAATTTAAACTTGATATTTAATTATCACGGAATCCGACGGTGGGTCATCATGTCAAAATTTCTCGACCGGAAATACCACTTTATACTAGTTTTTTTTTTTTACGTTTTTGCGATTTTCTCAAAATTGGCTCCAATGATTTTCTTCAAACTTGTTATATCAACTACACATACTATACAACTTTTATTTGAAACATTTCTCTGGAAAAACACATTTAAGGTCATTTCTGGGGGGTGAAAGGTTTTCATTTAAAATGCTATTTCAGTTTATTAGACAATTCTATCATCTAAATAGTGTTAATTAGAATTAAATATGTTGTTGAAATTCCTAGTTTGAAAAAGAGCGGATGACCGGAAGTGCGTTTACTTTACTAAATGATTTTTTCACTTTTCCGGGATTTTTTCAAAAATGGCTCTGACAATTTTTTTGAAACTTCGTATATAAACTAAAAATACAAAGGTCTAAAACTTTTATTTAAAACATTTCTCTGGGAAACTTCATTTAAGTGCACTTTTAGGGGAGGGTGGGGTTATATTCTTCTCTAAAGTGCTATCATAGTTGATTTTACAATTCTATCACCCAAAGAAAATTAATTAGAAATAAATAGATTGTCCAAAATTCCGAGTTTCAAGAAAATTAGTAAACCGGAAGTGCGCTTTTACTGAATCAGTTTTCGACGAATTTCATTAAATTTGGTATACAACTATAAAATTTGTCAATTATAATTTTGAGAACTGGAGTAAGAGAAAATTGTGTGAGTGTTTCACATCAGATTTTTTTTTACTAAAAAAAGCATGGCGAAGAAGATTGACTACACACATATATAAAGGCTGGTAATTTTTATTTAAAACAATTTCCCAGAAATTTAAATGAACAATTTTTTAGAACGTTGGGGGGGGGGGATGGCTACTACGTTTAGCTTTTCTCAAAAATGCCTCCCCGGATAATGTGTGGATTCTGTTAGACAATGTATGCGTTCTGCTATACAGTGTACGGGTTTGTCTATGTATTATCTAGGTACAGTAAGGTAAAAATTTTCAGGCTTGCTAGAATTCTAAGTTTCTAAGAAAATCAGATATCTGAAGTGTGCATTTGCAGAACAGTTGCCGTGTTTTTTGATTTTTTTTTATTTAAATTCTGTTTCAATAATATACTTCAAACTTCAGTTGCTATCTGCAATGAATTACTAAACCTATCACTTAAATCTGAAAGATTTCAAGTACAAATTGATTTTGGAAGGATGAATCTAATAATCCTCATTTTAAACTGATGTTTAGAGGTTATTTTTTATGGAGGGAAATATTCACATTCAGATAAATCGTCAATACTCAATTATCTTTGTTGTATGTAATTTAATATTAATACGATTACTGGAAATTTCCGATTAAAGTAAATTTGTTTATTAAAATTAGAATAATTGCATTAAAAGAAAAGTCGTTTAACTGTTTCGTACCATAAATTTTTAATGATGTGGGACTGAAGTGAGATGTATTTGGAGGTTGCACAATGGTTTTATCGGAGGTTGCACAATGGTTTCATCGAATGTGTAGTATATTTTCTGCCCTATCATAAGGAGGCCCGAGACAAGAATTCTATATCATGGAGAAATTTTCGATAAATATGTAAATGTGTTATTTATTTTATATTTGTCAATAGGTAAACAATTCCTGCTACAAATAAATTATCAAACAAATTACAAATTAATGTACTAAAATCTTGGAATAATGTTAGTGAAATAATTAAAACAAGTAATGTCTATTTTTTTCAGGCAGGCCTAACGTCCAACCACCAAAATTAGGTGTCGTGTACGGGGATGGAAGCACCTACTTCCTATTAACATTTTTTAAACGAATATAACAAAACTTAGCAGTTTTACGCCGGGACTCGAACTGGGGACCTTCCAGTTACAAGTCGATGCTCATAACAACCACACCAACACTCGTCCCTAGTAAAACAATGATTGTCAAATTATCTTTCTTTTGAATTATTTATGACGTTACTCAGAACTTAAATTCAAATTTTATTTTTTTTTCCAGCAGTAGTTAGTACCACTACAGAGATAAATTAAAAGTTGATTGACCAATATTGATATTTAAAGAGGAAATATCACTTCCCGGATGTGTTTTAATTGTGACTGAAATAGATAAAGATTCATAACCTTGCTTGACGCGGCGGTGGACTCAGCTGTATAAATAGGTTTAAACATCGAATAGTTGAACTTGATTACCTATTTAAGGTATTTAAAATGTTTAAACACAGTAAGCAAAAAATATGTAACGAACTATTTACACCAACCAGGTTGAAGAAAAACTATTTTGTGACGATTGAATATCTTCAAATATAAAAAATGCAATTTTGCCACCTCTCTCATATTTATCATTTAATTTATAAATGAATCTATTTATAAATTAATTGTTGAAAATTTGGTTTTACTTTGAACATTTTTTTATTAAAATTTAAAGTGGTTAAATTAGAGTGGTCAAATTCAGAACAAAAAAATCTGGAGTGATGGATTCACACGACTTTCTTATACGCTATTAATGTATAAAAAATTGCAGAGTTTCCAAAATTGCAATGTTTAGTTGGGCAAGGCCCTTTAAAAAAGATGGTAGGGGTTAGACTTGTAAACTGAATGGATATTCTGAGCGTCCTCTTGTCAAAACCAACAAAGTTTGTATCGTTTGAATTTAAATCAAACTGACAAAATTCCAAAATCCATATCTAAAATCAATTTTTTTCGAAGAAATGTTAAAACTTATATTCTTTAATGTCGTACTTCCCGTTAATTGATTTTCTTCCAATTTGGAATTTGGTCAATGTTTCATTGAACAGAAGATACCTAGAGGAAAGTATATTTCTGTTTCCCTAGAAACCCCCCAAAAAATCAATTTTCCCGGGCAAACGTTTCAAATAAAGTATGGGTAAAGTTTTCCACTCTAAACTAGCTACTGCAGCTAGTTTTAAGTGGATTCGTATAGATAAAATACTCTAAACTTCAATAAAGAAAACACCAATTTATTGTTAACACAATAAATTACAAAATACAACACTTAATAAAAGTTATTTCACAGTTTAAACCACAAAAGTTCACTTTTTATACACTTTCCACAAACGTACACTTCGTTTGTAACTAGAAACTCTGCAAAACTCTTTGCGGTCCCATTATTTATACCGGTGGAGAATCTTCTCAATCCTTCCAGAAAGAACTAGAGGGCGTCGCCAGCGCTTCCTAGCGGCCACTAAGATAACTTGAGGTTCTTACTTCCTCTCCTAGCTGGCACCACTGGCTGCGTTATAGTATTTTTAGAGTAATTTTAAAGTACTTTCTTAAAGTAATAAATGTTTCAAGATCGGTATTTATGTGTGTGTGATAATATACTAATATAATATGATGTTTAAAGAAAATCGTTGGAACCATTTTCGAGAAAAACGCCAAAAAAAAAACTAAAAAAAACCATTGGATTGTTTTTAGCAACACTTACATACAACTAATATTACTTTAGTAATTTTAAAAAAAGTAAAGTTTTAAGAAGAAAAATATAATTTCTGAGCGAATAAATTACAATCGAGTCCAGCTGTGCTACCCATAGATTTTTTTCCTCCTAGGAGCCTTTACAGCTCACTGCCCGGTAATGGGCAGTGTTGTTTGTAACGAGAGAACACTGTATGGAGGCCGGTAGTGCACTGAGAAGGCTCCGGGCGCCAATGACCATAGATGTTGACCCGCCTGAAATTAAAATAAAAAAAATATTAAACCTTGCACTGATTTCTTTTAATGATTTCTTTTAAGGCATTTAAAAACAACCTAACCACAATTTTTTTATTTTAATCAACCTTCTCCATATGAAATAAAGTAAATAGTACTTTATATTTTTCTTGTTTCGATCAATTGGCCTTATCAACCATTTGAAAGCATTATTATTATAATCATTGTCCTTCAATTGTATTTATATTCATAACTTCTTCTACATTAGTCTTATGCTTCAAATTTAATTCCCCACTAATAGTTCCAGCAATCTGCATAAATAATGCTTTCACGATTTGCTTCGTTAAGATTTCTGTAATGTTTTTAGTTAGATGTATTGTATGTATGTATGTGTGTAACGTATAGCGTGAGTGTTAAAAGGGCTTATGTATGTGTAAGTACGAGATTAAGAAATAAGTAAGAAATCATCACTGTTTTAAAATAAATATATTATGTTGAAGAAATAGATGTTGAGATTCCTATCATAAAGAAACTCTTTTTTTTTAAATATATTACCAATCACCAAGGTTGGTATATCACAAAGTTAAACTATAAGTTTTTTAAGAAATTCTAACAAGAAATTTTTACCCTGAAGAAGGCAATAAATTTGCCGAAACGTCGGTGAAAGTTTAAGAAAAAAAGAGTTTTTTTTTTGGTATGACCTAACCTCAACATCTATTTTTACAACATTGAATACAGCGGTCGTAACGAACACCAAAACATAAATATTATTATCTCTAAATGAATTTAAATACTTTATAATACTTCACAATAATAAGCTTATAAATATATAGAAACTCTTGAACTTAAATAATAAATGCAAATGTTCAAATTACACACTAATTTGCACACTGAATTTAATATGAGACAGTGACGTTTTGAATGCAAAGAAAGTTATTGGATAAATTCTGTAAGACAACCGATGAAATAAGAGGCTCTTCTTCGTAGTTGAAACCTATCCTTTATATTTTTGTTTTCTAGAAGGGGTAAAAGACAAAAAATGGCCAAGTTCTCTGACCCTCTTGCTACAGTGTCTTGTACATGAGTTCGTTGTCCAGGGATATTTAAGACCATTTCACTGCACTAAAATACATTTGATTTTAAGTTAAATTCACTAGAATATTTTCCACAATTATTTCAATTTTTCTATTTGCTTCTTCCCCACACTGCCATAATTGTTTCCTTGCCCTCTTTTCAATCCTACAGCAAACATTGTTTTTTTTCCTCTATCCTTTTAGCACAGCTAAAACCCATACACCTTCAACAAGCTTTCCTCGATGGTACTTTCATTTCCTCATTTCAGTTTCGTCCATTATCTACTATTATTGTAAGCTCCTCATTTGCATTTTTTTTTCTCTAGAACAGCTTCATCCACCAATTTGTCTTAGAAAAAAAGTTCATTTGGTGATAGACTTAATTGTCAATTTAGTCAACTTTTTACTTTCTCTTACTGTAAGAGGAAGTATTGTAATCGTGTCAAATTTTCGATATTGTATTTTCACCGCAAATTCCGTTTTGAGGTCCCCTGAGTCCAAAAAAGTGGTTTTCAGCAAATGGTCGTATATATATGTGTGTGTGAACAGCATAACACAAAAACGAAAAACCGTAGAAAGTTGAAATTTGATATTCCGTTTAGGTATCTCCATGGGATCTAACTGTACGTTATCTGTCAAAATTCCACAACCGGAAGTATCACTTTATGTTGTTTTTTATTTTTTTGCGATTTTCTCAAAAATGGCTCCTATGATTTTCTTCAAACTTGGCACATCAACTGCACATACAAAGAGCTACAACTTTTATTTGAAACATTTCTCTGGGAAAATTCATTTAAGGGCACTTTTGGGGGCGGGGTGGGGTTAGATTTTTATCTTAAGTGCTATGTCAGTTTATTAAATAATTCTGTCATCTAAATATTGTTAATTAGAATTAAATATGTTGTTGAAATACCAAGTTTGAAAAATCGGATAACCGGAAGTGCATTTACTTTACTAATTTACTAAATGATTTTTTTCACTTTTCCGGGATTTTTTCAAAAATGGCTCTGACAATTTTTTTGAAACTTCGTACATAAACTAAAAATACAAAGGTCTAAAACTTTTATTTAAAACATTTCTCTGGGAAACTTCATTTAAGGGCACTTTTAGGGGAGGGGTGGGGTTATATTCTTCTCTAATGTGCTATCATAGTTGATTATACAATTCTACTATCTAAACCAAATTGATTAGAAATAAATAGATTGTCAAAAATACCGAATTTCAAGAAAATTAGTAAACCGAAAGTGCGTGAGTTTTTATTGAACAGTTTTTTTCAATTTTCGACGAATTTCATTAGATTTAGAACGGGAGTAAGAGAAAATTGTTTGAGTGTTTCACAGCAGATTTTTTAATTATCAATTGGTATTTTCAAAAGATACAAGTAGCATAAACTAAACATTTATGAATGCTCATCCTGCATATACTAAAAAATGTACGTTTAAAAACTGATTCCTGGCTTCTCATCATGATCAATGGCGCTACAGCCCACTAATGGGCCATGGCCTCCTCATGTAGAAGTTTCCGCCAGTTTCCCTGTTCTGTGCAACTGCCTTCCAGTTGACTGCGGCATCCTTTCTTATTCCCTCTGACCATCTCAGCTTCGGTCATCCTATAGCCTCTTGCCTTCCAGCTTCTCCTCTTCACTCTATTCAATCAATTCCTGGCTTCTAGGTTCTTTTTATGTGACACCGAAATAATTTTAATATATTTATAAATTTTATTACATTTGGGACAACGCCCTTCCTTCTTTATTACTTCCTTTTCTAGTAAATTAATTATTGCAGCTTCTCCGTTCTTCTACATTTCTGCGATTTCATGTCATTCATATTTCATTATTTTATGATTATACCGGTGGAGAATCTTCTCAATTCTTCCAGAAAGAACTAGAGCGCGTCGCCAGCGCTTCCTAGCGGACACTAAGAGAACATGAGGTTCCTACTTCCTCTCCTAGATGGCACCACTGGCTGTCTTTTATTTTAGAGTAATTTTAGAGTAATTTTAAAGTACTTTCTTAGAGTAATAAACGTTTCAAGATCGATATTTATGTGTGTGTGATAATATACTAATATACGATGTTTAAAGAAAATCGTTGGAGCCATTTTCGAGAAAAACGCTCGATTTTAGATAAAAAATCGTTTAGGTCAGTTAAAAAACAAAAACAAATGATCAATTTGTAAAATAAAAAAGAAAAAATTAATATTAAAAAATTTGATTATTATATTTGTCTAAGTAAACTTCATCCAAGCCATTTAGTAAAGTCAATTTTGTCAATCCATTAAACCGCACTTGCTGTTGATGGATTTTGTCCGAAAATTTGAGTCAGATGCAGTAGTGGTAGCACCTTAACTTTCGCGATTTTTTGTTTTTGAGATTATCTGTTAATACATATACATAGAAACAGACCATTTTTTTAACAATATTTTTTCTATTCTCAGCAGACCTCAAAATTTTATGTCTTTCCTATGAAAATTGACGCAATATTTCCACTTCCCTGGAGTAAGAGTAAGTATAAAAATCTAAAGCTACTTTAGACAACAAAGGAATCTCTGATAAATGTAGGTTAAAATGAGTGTTTGTTTTGTTGATTGGTACGATATTCTTACATAAATTTCATAATCATATTATCTAAAGATGTTCAAATAAATCATTTATCAATTGTGAACTAAATATGTATAGGGTGTGCTCACTGGGCAAGTAATAGATCATGTTCGACTTAACTGAATTAAGTAAATAAACTAGGATTCATTTTTGTTAAATGTGAATGTATGAATACATTATTTATTTTATATTACGAATATGTGACCAATTCCCGCAACAATTAAATCATCAAATTACAAATTAATTTACAAAAATCTATTGTAAAATTCAAACACCATGATTACTTATGAATGACCTAATTAACAAATGTTCAATATATGGATGGGTTCACAATGCTGGATATCTGGTATTTTATTCGTCGTAGCATACATATTTCTAATATTCCTGACCGGTTTCGGATTTTCATCCATCTTCTGTGTAAATTTATCAGGTTCGTGTAGAGAGTTTACTTTAACTAATGTCCCTTTTCATACTCCGAATATTTTACTTTATAACTTTATTCTGACGATGGATGAAAACCCGAAATCGGTCAGGTATACTAGAAATATGCATGCTACGACGGATAAAATACCAGGTAATAAATGTTCCTCAAATATAGGATATTAAAACCTATGGCGCAAGAGCCCATGACGCCCCAAGGCTTAGGAGATGACAATTTGTATTGGGAGGCATGTGGTAACCACGTCGCTCGTCCCTCGCCGTTTAGTTCCGGCCTTCGTTACCCACTTTATCTGACGATGCTGGGTCAACTACGACTGCCCTCATGGGAATCGAACCCCAAACTCTCGCACCAAAGGCAAGTGCGCTAACCACTAGACCCAAGGCGTGAGGACATTCAAAATATTATTTGTCCTTAATTATAAAATACAAAGCGGAACATATATTTAGCAGTTTAGAGATAAACATTTTGTAAAATTTACACTTTAGCTATTTGATTTTCCTCAGACCACAAATACTGGCAATGCTACGAATTTATTGTTCCTTAAATTCTATAAATTTTGGAACCGCACACTAAGGAAATGGTACTTTGGAGAGCTAACATCACGCCCCCTCTAGAATCAATTCTCCCCCCAAAAAAGTTTCAAATCAAAGTTTTCTACTTTTATTCGTGCTAATATTATTTGAGGATTTGCTAATATTTTAAGGATTTTTCTTAGATCCCGTTCCCGACAAAATCTCAAAAAAAAAGAACACTTCCGGTTGATGGGTTATGACCCAAACTTCGTAATAAGCTAAAAACATTTTTTATCCATATTTAACAAATTTCAAAAACATATGTTTGTCACCGATCAATTTCGAAATTTTGACATGTACACAACATTCATTTTTGAAACAGTAAAAGGAAGTAAAATGTGTTAACATAATATAAACTCCCTATACCATCGTTAACGTTATTTCTTTTTGAAAGGCAGTCCTTGATCCGTTGATCTTGACTCATGGGCGTACTAGTTTAAATAAAGTCATACTTGTTTGTGTATTTTTAAAAAAATATTCAATAAACGTGACCACTACAATTATCCTTGAATTAGGAATCTGCTGCAATAATAATAATGTAATCATTGTCATATATTTTACAGTTGCCTTACTTCATGAAATAATTAAGTAAATTGGTAAGTGATCAAAATTACTAAAATAGTTCTGATAATTTAAAAGTCGTATGTGGCCACTTCTTACAGTCCAGTTTGTGATTGTCTGAAAACAGCAATTTATTAAATATTTATTAGGAAAAAAAGTGGAAAATCGGAAATCTGTTCAGTAAAAACGCACTTCCGGTTGGTTTACTAATTTTCCTGAAACTTGGAATTTTGGCATTCTAATTATTTCTAATTAATTTTGTTTAGGTGGTAGAATTGTATTAATCAACTAAGATTGTACTTTAGATGAAAACATAACCATACCACTCCCCCAAAAATCCCCTTAAATGACTTAACCCGGAGAAATGTTTCAAATTAATGTTGTAGCATTTAATTCTAATTAATATTATTTAGATTATAGAATTGTGTAATAATATGAAATTGCACTTTAGAGGAAAACCTAATTCCATCCCGACCCCCAAAAGCCAGTTTAAATGAATTTCTCAGAAAAATATTTCAAATAAAAATTATAGCTCTTTGTATTTGTGATTGACATTCTAAGTTTAAAGAAAATCGTTTAAGCCATTGCAAAAAAGTAAAAAAAACATTCAGTAAAGTGATATCTTCGGTTGAGGAATTTTGACAGATAACTTACCTACCCATGGTCATATCTAAACGGAATATCAAGTTTAAACTTTCGGCAATTTTTCGTTTTTCAGCTATGCTGTTCACACACATACACACACACATTTTCTAAAACCACTTTTTTGGACTTAGGGGATCTCAAAACGGATATTTCCGGTGAAAACTTGATATCGAAAATTTGACATGATTACAATACTTCCTCTACTAGGAGTAATAGAAAGTATAAGAGAAATGACTGTAAGGCATTAAATTTAGGAAACAAAAAATATCATCATGAGGTAAAGTTTCAGACCTATCTCACTGGGCTGACAACCAGGGCTGGCTGAAGGCGATACACAAGAGGCGCTCCTGCACACAAGGGAGCACACAATTTGTTATTTCAGATTTTACATTTTATTTAATAGCTTTATGTATTATATTAATTTTTCAATTTATATAATTAATATTTACTTTAATTCTGTTTTTACTTCTTGAATTCTAGATGGTGCAATAAGTTTTTTTTTTTTCTGCGCATCGACAACTGCGGTCATTAGCGCTTCTCAGTTAATTTTCTTTCTCGAACCGGGTCCACACGAGCCGGGATGGCACATGTTATCCTAGATGGCATCCACTCAGAAAACCTTGCTCGGCAAGGTGGTGTGGAGCCACAGGTTGTCATATTTTTTTCCACCACACATCCCCTCTTAATTAGGAGGAGTGTGGAATGTTGTTTCGTGCCATCCCTTATCCTACTAGAACTTTATTTGACTATCAAGTGTGCAAAACTAAAAGTATCTTTTGTCCTATGTACTACATTATAACAGGTTATTGAGTTATTTCTTACTACATTTCACTTATATTAGTAGCTTCTGATTGTATATTTATTCTAAGGAGGCTATTTTACTATACAAAATATCGGGAGCGTGCAGTACTTTTAACAAATGTTCCTGCACACCCTGAATGAATTAATCCTAAAGTGATCTACTTTATACTATTATACTTTTATAAAATTTAGAGCCTTCTTTTTTGCTGCATTAGCTTTTCTGCATTCAGGGTCTTGTGATTTCCCCGCCTATCATCGGTATAGTACCACCGGCTGCCCGCACTAGTGCCTCTGAAAAATGTATATTATCGAGGGTAACATCCCCTGTTAGGAGTGGTGTCACCACTCTAGAGGTGTATGCGGACCAGTTTGCTCTTTTGATATCGTATCTGCAGGGTATGACGAAATCTGACCTGGAGATGGAGCTCGATACCAAAATTGGAAAGTGGTCGCTATGGTGTAGTTCATCCAGTGTGTTCCATTCCAAACGAACTGCAATGGTGGGTGTTGCCACACTTAGGTCGATTGCGCTAAATCCTCCTGAGTATGTATTAAAGTGTGTTGCTGCACTTCTGTTGAGGAGCATCATGTTGGCATTATCTATAATTTCCTCAAGAGTTCTGCCTCGAGCATCAGTTCTAACTGACCCCCACCAGGTGTTGTGACAGTTGAAGTCTCCCATCAACAACACCGGGGCAGGGAGCTGCGAGAGCAGATTCTCCAGATCAACTCTCTGCCAGAAGATATTCGGCAGATATATACTAACTAAAGTGATCTGCAGCGGCGCAGTTAGGCGCACGGCAACGACTTGTAGATTAGTTTCCAGGGGTAGCTGTCTGCTGGGGATGTTATCCCGTATAGAAACGGCCACTCCGCCATGCCCCTCCCACCTGGGGCAGGTTGTACCTCTCTGCTATAAGTGGTATACCCAGGGATTCGAATGAGTTGCCCTGGGCGAATCTTCGTTTCCTGGAGGCACAACCCAAATGGACGGTGTTCTGCCACCATCCTATGTAACCAGCAAAAGTTCTACAATAAAGGATGTTTTGATTTATGATATGTATATAATGGT